>JARJLF010001265.1:0-88393 GCA_029378395.1 Mycena leptocephala | reverse complement strand
GACTAACTAGTCGATAGCCCGCTCAGCTGGCAAAGGTATAGGTTCATCAGGCGTAGCTATCCGAACCTAGCCTCTCCCGTAGCGTCCGTGCGTATTTTATGGTTTTGGTCGAGGTCGTCATCTGATGAGCCAGCATTTCCTCTCTTGAAGTCGTTGCCTTGCTTTTGCTTGTCCAGCGAACGACCAACAAGATTATCATATGCCTTATCTCTTCAAACACTCCATTTCTCTTCACCCCAGTGCCATTCAACATCATTTCGTAGCACTCTGTTAAAGGACGGATATATCTAGCGTAATCACTGATTTTATCCCTAACCTTGCTATTGCTCAAGAAATTTGATAACTCAATTTCTCGAGGTTGGTTTAGGCCAATCTTAAACTTTGCCTCCGTCGCGCGCCAATCTTCCTCATCTGCGAATCTCACTCTCCAATTGTTGTCCTTATCTGCTAACGTTGCCTTTGTGCGGTTCTCCGGAGGCTTGGCAACCGGGATTTTAGGTTTAACCTTATCCGTGGCTCCTTCTTGAACTACTTAAAAATTTGGATTACCAGCCCATCAGACCTAGCACCGTACGGGTAGCCACAAATTGTTCAGCATTAGTGCTTCCCCTAACGGAATCTACTAATTGACCAATTGAGCCCAATCCATATTTCCATTGCTCGCCGGCACAGGGACTTGAACAACTGGGGAACAGTAATAGGAACAGGTGCAGGCCACAGGCGATGCAATCTGAACCTGATTAAAGTTCGGGTGAGTCCCTCTCGCGACCGCAAGTTGAACTTTCATAACTCTCAATTATCATCTCGAGAATCGTACACTTGGGTTAGTTGGTCCCATTATTCCCGTAGTTGTCCTGATTAAAGCCATAGGAGCGTTGACTAGGTTCTGGGTCATAGGAATGGCGAACCCTTCTCTTCCCCTGTCCAACCAGTAATCGTCAACTCTATCCTTCTTGGATTTATAGTCAGGTACCTAGGAATAAGGTTTCCTGTACTAGCTTCATGTACCCATTCTCAATGATGATATATCCATTTCGATGTGCTCGAGTTTGAAGGGACAATGATCATTAAATGATCCTGGTTACAATACCAACAACCCTGATTGTTATTAGAGTTATTGTGGTTGTAACCCGGATTTCCCCCAAAACCACCGTTATTCCCGTTGTTCCCTGAAGGAGCTCGGTCATTCGGTTATTATTGAAGTTATTAGGGGCAGCCTCTGGTGGGGGCCTCTCTAAACAGTTTGATTAAAGGTCGTCTGCGCTTGCAACGCTCTAGCTTTTTATCCTGGATGAAAACCATCCATCATTTTAGCCGTGAGTGCTGCCATAGCATCGTCCAACGTTGTTTAAACGAAGCCGACGAATCCTCCAACTTTACTTCGATCGAGGTCGATTTATCCTTTTCCTTCTTCTTTGGATTAGTCGTCACTCGACCCCAGTTCTCCGCCATCTTGATAGCCAATTTAACGACTTCTTCGAGAGGTATTTTATCTCCTCTGCGAACTACATTTCCTGCTGGAGGGACCACAGCATTTCTCCTCCCGCACTACTGCTGCTGGATTAGCCGCTGTGGTCAAACAACTTTGAATGGATCGACAGAGTCCTTATATTACTCGCGAAAGAATCTTCCAAGCAATCGAGGTAACATGTCCACTAATTGCCCGTTTTCTATGGCCGCCGGTGCCTTTTTCAACTTTTCCGCCTCATTCGTGAATGCGAGACTGAAACGCCGAACAAGTCCTGGCTCAGTGACAGAGATGTCCTGGTACTCTTCACAGATCTTATCCAACTTCTCTCTGGAGCCACCTTGGCATCTTCGAGTTCTGGGAATAGCTCCTCTATTTCCTTAACCCAGTCCTCGTAAGAACCCGTGGTATGATGGCAGTCTCTCCCATTGCTCTACAACGTCTTGGTTGCTAATGTACTCCAACGCTTTATCCTTCTTTTCCGCCTCATCGGTGTACCACCCACGTTATAATCATTCCCATATGACGAAGGAACTCCTCAAGGACGAGCGGACTTTCCGTCAAAGGTAGGACTATTCTTGTCCCAAGGGACTGGTATCCTGAAATTCGCAACGTTTGCCATTTTAACTAACGATGGATTAACCAAAGGTACGTTAATTTGGGTTTGAGCCTGCGGTTGTATAACCTGAGGCTGGAGATTAACCACTGGCGGGTTAATCTGAGTGTTTAACGTCTCTGGTCTATTCGACCTTAGACTATGCGCGTGTGTTACTGTAGAAGTGGGTATAACCCGTTCTTCTTCAGTCAAATGTTGTGAAGGGTTTAATCCTTCGATGGGTGTTTCTTCGATTGAGGTGTTTAACCTAAATCCAGAAGGTGTGGATACAGAACCAGATGCAGATGCAGATGACGATAAACGACGATAGGCTTGCTGCTCTTAGCAGTATGTCCTGCTTTCCTTACGGGCTTTATCTGCTGCAGATGTTTTAGCAGGCTTCGTTCCCGAAGACGAGCTTAAACCAGGAGTGACTCCGGCTTGTTTTGACCTTGAGGTCGAACGAGACGATGGTCTATCCCAAAATGTAGCAGGTAATGTCCCTTGACTTCTAATGAAGATGGTCCCGATTCAGGCTCTGGCGAGACCCGAGGTGGAATGATGAAGTTCTGAACGAGTTCAGAACGACAACAATACGATTCTCACTGCTCGTAGCAGATGAGATGAGCCAACCCAAAGTTTAAGTTTCCTTAAAACTGCCAATATGCGCGTTTTGGATTATCCTTGCACGATAATCCCAAAACCAGTAACAATCCAATTAAACTAGTGCCCCCTCGCGGTGGGCTCCAGATGAAAGGGTTGCTCGGTATCTACGACAGGTATACTAGTGAGCTCGAACCCAACGGACAGAATGCAGTAATACACTTATTCCGTAGAATAATGTATTAGACCACAACTATCAACTGAATACGTCTCCTTTCCTCCTTGTTGAACGTCTAGATGATGTCCGACGAGTTACAAGTCTTTAGGACACTTTAGAAAGGTCCAAGGAACACTGTTTAAGTTTTCCTGTTGCTGGTTGCTTTGTGGATTACTCTAAACCGAGCTTTCCCCCAAAGTGCGCAAACTAGCAGAATTAAGATCCTCGGGTAAGGATGCTCTTTTCTACAAGTGGTTTTTAGATACAAGCTTCTCAGCTTTTGCACACAGAACAACACTGGTTCTGGTAGCCAATAAATCCGACAATCCCAATGACTCTGACAAGACCAATAACTCTGACAAGACCAATAGCTCTGACAAGACCAATATTCCGACGATCCCAAACTCAAATCCAACAGTGGACGTTAATCCAAAGGCAACAATCAACTCTTTATAAACTTGAAACTTGAAACACAAACTCTAAGAGTATTGGTTTAAGAAGCAAGCCCCGAACTTGGACGACCTGAGACGAGACAGATACCGTTTAGGTACTGGCTCCAGCAGGGACTCCCGATTCAGTGCCGTACCGTTAAAACCCGTCCTCCTTATATACTGTACACTAAAACTCTTACACTATGGTGATTACACTACCGGGTATACATGTGTTAGTTCTGGTAGCTTAGTCGGGTATGCACGTGTCCGCGTTATGTATAGGATCTACTGATCTACCCCTACGTTTCCGATCGTTGCACGCCAACCTTTAATCCACCGCATGTTAACTTTGGATTATTGGTTAAAACGCGTCTTTGGTGTCCCCCGAACAGGACCTTCAGATTCAGAGAGCGTAGGACTCTAGCTTTCGATAGAGCCCCCAACCGTCCTAATCCGCCAAGTGGTTGCCGAGTTATATCACATACTCTTCCGATCTTAATTAGGAACCCCGTTTTGGGTTGGTAACATTGATCGGTTTAGTAATTGACCGGATTAACCGTTGCCGGTTAATCCGTCCCGAGCCGACCTCGTCACGTGATCCGTCGCGCCACGTCAACTACGCAAAGTCACCACAACAATTGGTTAAACCCATGGTTTAACATAGCCGTCTTTTGGTACGAGCCCTCAGAGTGGATGTTATTCTAATTCCCTGCCTTGTAGGCCCCACTGTAGTCTAAATCCAAAGGATCGACTAGTGTATAATACATCCGTTGGTTTAAGGAGCTAAACCAGTATTCGTGTTTCTGGTCAGTCATCCTCTCGGACGGACTCGCTATGGTCCTTCGTGGGTTAAGCCTATGGATAACCATTCGGGACTCATGTTACCCCTTAGACGTGCGTAGAACATAGTAAAATCGCAAAATTGTGCCTATTTCACTAGTGTTCCATTTTCCGGCTTATCATCTCCCCCATTTTTGCTATTGACCGTCCCCGGTCAACATATTTCTCTGAGTCAAGTACTTGTTTTGGCATGCCAAACCATGTATTTAATTTCCCCAAGGTGTTGCGACGTCTTAACGCGTTGTTAGACGCGTCAATTATCACTTGTTCAATTATACGGCTCATTCCCGTGACCGTTGTGCGGAATGAACCTTATAATTGAATTGAAGAAGCATGGGCGCTAAACCCCCATTCCCATCAAAAGTGATCGACGATCTATTGATAGTCGTCTCGCCGCGGAACCAAATCCGTTAACCCCTGTCCCTTAAGACATTTGGGTTCTCCTCTTCATTTGCTCCTCAACGATACCCCACTTTCCACACTTAACCCAGAAACAACCGTTAGTGCAAGTTGGTTGAACAACTTGGACTATAATTGACTCCGTAAGCGGTGCTAATTTTGGTATGTTTTAACTTTGTTTTATATTGCGAGACTCTGAGTCACGACTTCCAGACCCATTGTCCCTGGATTCTTTGGAACAGTCTGCGCAGCACCGAAGCGTCGTGAAATTTTCAAGTCTGCTTCCGTGGGCGCTGTTTTTACAGGGCGCTGCCTTATAAACCCAAGCCTCTGCTGCGCTTCTTCTTCCAAACCCCCACTGTCTCTTCGCCACTATGTCCTCTCTCCCCTCCAAGAACGTCTCTCCTCTCTGGGCCCCTTCAACCACCGATGCACCGAACAACTTGTCGAAATCATCACCGAAGACCTCGCGCCTCCCGCCATCGACGTTGGACTTGCTGCGATTGCCGCTGCTGTTCCTGCCCTGGCACGCCCTTTCTATTTCTTTCTTCCTATCGCCCATTCTTAACTTGTCTTTTTCAGGACTTCGCCCTCGAGCTCTCCAAGACTGCGTCTCGTCCTCGCGACTTCAAGGCCTTCTGGTACCAAATCAATCTCCTCTTGGACCACGTCGACGAAGTCCCCTCGTCTTGGAAGAAGTACCACCTCAATCTCCCCGTGCGTAATCCCCTAATCCGCTACTGACTTGTTTTAAACCACACGCAGTCGGTCCCGACCGCCC
Source organism: Mycena leptocephala (assembly GCA_029378395.1). Lineage (NCBI taxonomy): Eukaryota > Fungi > Basidiomycota > Agaricomycetes > Agaricales > Mycenaceae > Mycena > Mycena leptocephala. The sequence continues at coordinate 83,059 of JARJLF010001265.1, read as the reverse complement.
TGCCCAACGACTTTGTACTTCCAGTCCTCCCGCCTCCGGAGGACCTTCCTTCGGCACCCTCGATGGACGCGTACGACGAGGAGGAGTGGTACTCCTTCTCGACCCAGAGCGCCCTCTATTCTCCCAAGGACCAGCGCGAGCAAGAACAACGCGAGCAACGTGAACGCGAGAAGAAGTCCGGTAAACCCGCGAAGGCCCCACCTTCGTCCACCGTCGTCGTCGTTCCTTCGGCCGCTCCGGCCAAGCGCAATACTCGAAGCTCCACGGCGACTACCCCGGCGCCCGCTAAGTCGGTTCGGTAAGGTCCTACACCCTATTCCTTACCCTGTTTTACTGACCCCATCTTTCAGTAAGCGCACCGCGTCCGTAGTCTCCGATGGCAGCGATGCCAATTCAGCGCCTGTAAGTCCAGCCTCCCTAAACCAACATCCTTTCCGTTGCTGACTCGTCTTTTGGTTGTTCGCCAGGACGTGCCCAGCGGCCCTTCGCCCGCCAAACCCTCCCGCGCCCAAGAAGAAGGTCAAGATCGACCTCGACGAGGACGAAGATAAACCGGTCGCGTCCACATCGTCCTCGGCTGCCAAAGGCAAGGTTCGTTCTTAAACCAACATTTTATCACTTCGTATTTTTGCTAACTCCTTGCTTACCCTACTTCCTTAGGGCCCCGCAACTCGTTTCGCCAAGCTCACCCCCGACCGCATCAAGAAGATCGCCCAGAACTTGACCGACGTCCTCAACCGTCTCGTCAAGGACAACAAAACCGACTTGGTCCCCACCGAGCTTAGTGAGTAGTTAATAGCTCTGGATTAACGTTTTTCCTAACGCCTGTTCTTTTCTAGACCAAATCAACTTGTTCACCGAGGCCGACTCCGAGTACTTCGTCGTGCTCGTCAAGAAGCGTCCATCCCACGTCTACAAGTTCTCGTCGCACCAACCCGAGACGTCGACCAACCGCACTTCGAGGCCCGACCTCGCGGCGCTTCCGCCCCTCTCGAAACCCGTGGCGCTCATCCCCGAGGAGACGGTGACCCAAGTGAGCTTTGAGAACGCGATTACGGTGCGTAACCCACCTCCGCTTCGTCCATTCTTTACTAACTCGTGGTTTAGGCTATCGACAGCTGTCTGCGGTGCAACTTGGAGCATAAACGGTGCATCCCTCTTGGACTTGGCGCTTCGTGCGCCAATTGTATCAAAGAGCGGTTCCGTTTCTGCGACCACCACTTGACGCTCCAGGAGATTTTGGATTTCCACGCCCGCGTCGCCTCCGATGTCATCGAGGCCGACGATAGTGCGTGTTTATATCCAATTCCTCCTTAAACCGTACTAATTTCTTAAACCACAGAACTTCCGATCTTCATCGCGAGCCTTAACGACGCAACGCTCCGTCTTGCCGCCGCCGCCCAATCTCACGCCGACGCTGTCAAGTCCGCCGAATACTACTTCGCGCAACTCGTTGACTTGACTCGCCGCTCCATCCGCCGCCTTGGCACCGCCGCGTTTTTATCGCGCTTCACTTCGTCCGACGACACTCCGACCGTCGTCCAACATATCAACGCGCTCATCGAGACGTACAACAGGCTGTCTGAGGCAGACCTCAAGGACCTTGACCAGAACGCGCCGTACGACGTCGACTCCGAGCTCACCAAACGCCGTCTCCGTCGCATGTTTATGCTGGACGAGACCGTTTTCGAACCCAAGGGCCCCACCACCATCGACGCCGAGGCCGACGCGGAGACCGACCAAGAGTCCGCTGAGTCTGAGGAGGCTGCCGCCGAGACGCCTGCCCCAAAGACTCCGCCCAAGAAGCCCGTCAGCTCGAAGACCGACTCCGGGAAGGCCAAGGACAAGGCCGCGTAGGCGTAGTCGGTGCACGCTCCGGGTGGACTTCTTTATTTTTCTTTTGTTTTACATACGCAACCACACTCCGTACACTTACTTATTTCGTTGATAAGTAATGTACGTCGAATAGTTTTGTACTCGTCTGATACCGCCGCTCCCCGGTATAAGGGAAGCTTAATCAATGTACTACGCTTTCTTTGACTTTATCTTCGCGTGAATTAAGTATCTCTGAAACTTTTGGATTAAGACTCCTTGCCCCTATTCGGACTTAAGAGCTCTCTTTCCAATCACGCTTAGATAAGCCCACTTCAAACGTCGTGAGAGAACGTCGAATGGATATTTGATAAACCACCCTTGGTTACCTCACTCATCAATAAGCTATACACTTCCATCACTTAGACGACGTTCCTGGTATAAAGGGTTTTAAGTTGGTTTGGAAATTCCTGTCCTAACTTCCTCTTCCCCTTCATGGACCATAACACTCTGCCGCCTTCCCCAGAGATCGCCAGAACCTTTGCCTTGTTTGCTCTCGAAGACCAGCGGGTAAGTCTATTTCTAGCCTTAAACCACCGAATTCTCGTTAAACCAATATTTCCGACACAGCCCTATTATCGCTGTCGTCGTTGTATCGCTCTAAACGAAGAGTGCAATTTTAACGGCTGGGGAAGAGACTGTATCGCCTGCGAGTCCCGACACCACGGAGACTGTGACTACCGCAGCTTGCACTGGTTTCTTCGCCACAAGAACTCCTATGCCTGGGATGCCGAAGGTACGTCTTTCTTAGCCCCTTGGTTTAAGCTCTCTCTTACTGAGGTTTCTCGTTCAAGTGGCCCCGTTCGGGAGGAACCTAATCCCCTACGTCCATCTTGAACCTTACTTCCTCCCTGCCTTCTACGCCAACCGCCGTATTCATGATGTCCGCCTTCGCTTGGTCAGTCTGAAACTCGAAACCATGTTCGACATTCCCGCTCTTAGAGAGCTATTCACTGCCTGGTGCATACGTGAATACTCCGACCATGCTACCGACTTAATCACCGAGCGCATCATCGTCTTACAGACTACTACCCCCGTAGTCCGTACTTCTGCTCCCCGTATCACTTTTGATCGTTAAACCGTTGCTACCAAATAATAATATCTTTGGTTGCCTTATTCCGAATGTTTCACGGAGTTTTAAGCCACTTCAGAATTATTTGAAATCTTGTAGAAACCGATCGAGGTGATTTAAGCTCCTTGACGTCGGGTCTCTAGGAGTCATTCCTCCCTTAATCCCCAACCGTCATGGCCGATATCTCCCTGGAGGAGGAATACGTGGCGTTCATGCTTGAAGACTTTCCAGTGCGTCTTAAAACACTGTTTTTGGTTTTCAACCACTAATCCAGAATCCCTCTAGCCGCTCTTTGCCTGTGACAACTGTATCAGGAACGACCGACAATGCTCGATCCATATTTGGGGTCGCCCATGCCCGCCTTGTGAAGAACGAATGGACGCAACTTGCGACTTCTGCCAGTATCACGTCTGGTATCGCTTCTTCACTTCGCCTGACTTCGACCGGCATCGTGCGTCTAAAAACCACTTCTAGTTCTCCATCGTTGCTAACCACCTGGTTTAACAGCCATACGTTTTGGTCGAGACTTCGTCCCATACCGCGAGCTCGTACCGCTCGTACCAGACGTCATGCGTAGGATCACTACCCACTACGACAGGATTAGACTTGCTCAAGTCAAGCGCTGCGTTTACTCTATCACAAACCCAGCCGAACTTATTCTATTACTCGAGGTATTCCATGCGGAACAGTACTCTTATATCGCTCGTTTTTGGGTCATTCATCGTTTAGAGATTTTACGCCAATCGGCGCCCAACAACTTTGTCTTAGTCACTTCGTAGACCACGTTCGTTTTACTTGGTTTCCATGTTAACTCGTTTGTTAATCGAATTAATCCCCTGGAAACTTGCTTGAAACCGTAACGCTCTCCTTCGATCTCTCCAAGCGTTGTGACTCGTCGAGACTATATATTGGAAGGTAGATTTCTGGGTTAAACCGCCCCTACTTTCTATTTCGCCCTTAAACCAATGTCTAACTCTTCTCGCCACCCGCTTCAGCTTGGGTTGACCCCATTCTTCTCCGTTGACAAGCCTACTCCCGAGATCATAATGTCGTTCCTTATTATGTGCGAGGAGCGTAAGGTAAGAAGCTTATCCTTGACCCCAAGGGTCTTACTGAATAATTCCTCAGCCCGTCGTTCCCTGTTACAACTGTGTTCTTGCTGGACGCAAGTGCACTCCCGATCGTGTCGGTACTGGCTGCCGCGAGTGTACTCTCGAGCTTAACCAAGCCTGCGAGTTCATGAATCCCAACTGGTTCTCCTTAAAGCACGCTGGCGAGTATGCCGAGTTTAAACGAGCCAACGGTACGTTGAGTCCTTAAACCATTATTTCTGCCAACTGCTGGTTTAACCAACTACTCTTCAGAACTCTCTCATGATCCTGTCAAGGCTGCCCGTTGGGAGCACTGGAACCAGCTTATGCCGTTCGCGACCCAAATCATCGTTGCCTACGCTGGTCGGAACCTTATCGAGACCGCCGTCGCCTATGCCAATCTCTTAGAGAAGGTACCCGTCGAGGCGCTCGAGTGCATCTATTCCATTGTCCTTGACAACGTTACTGGTCGTTCCAACATTGCGTCCGTCTTTCGGCTCGCAATTGACAACATCAAGAAGGCTAAAGCGAAGGAGGCTGCTGAAAAGGAGGCTGCCATCGCGAAGGAGAGAGCTGAGTTGTCTGTTTTAACTAATAACGGGCGGATGTTGGATTTCACCGAGTTCCGTGCTCTTTTGAACACGTCTGCGGGGCGTCGTGCCTTTAACTCTGCCATGTCTAGTTCGTCATCCAGCTCTAGCTCTTCGTCCACCGTTACTTTAGCTTCCATTGACACCGATCTCATTTTTGAATTGGACCCTTAGGTACGAGTTCTGTAGACAGTCCTCGCTTGCCCTGTATCCTATTCTATCGAATGCAATCGTTTTTGCAGTATTTCCTCGCCCTTAAGCTTCATCCCCTTGCCTAAAACACGGTTTCTTCATAACTGAGGACGCCGTATTTGGGCTTAAACCGATCTCCATCAATTGGGGTTTAACCTTGTCCCGATCCACCGATCATTCCGACAACGCTAAACCCCTAAACGTCTTGGACCTGACACTTCCCCTGATTAGTGTCTGCGGCTCCTTTGGTCGCTCCAATATGTTCGTCGCAACTTCCGGTTTAGCAAGACTATGCTTCGTAACCACTTTCGTCTCTACTCAACATCTAACCAAGCGTGCTCTGGTATTTGTCCAAGCCTTTTAATTTGTCTTTGTGGTAAAACCTTGATTCGACGTTCCTGCGTTCGGCTGATGCCAGTTGTCATAGATTCGCGTCTGCGGAGCTCGTTTCGATAGAAACTAAGGTTTAGTAGCTGGTAAAATCCAAAATTTTAACGGCTAAGTACCCTTCTCTCCCCCAATTTTAAATCTCAACTGTCCTCAGTTGCCACGCCGATGTATCGTTTCATGGCAGGGACATATAAAACCTTTCGGTATTATACTCCGTATATTCCACTTTTCAATTCCTATCCACTCTTGTTCCCGATGCCAGGCGTTCCTCTCGGACCACAGCACCTTTCGCACAATGCTCTTCATCCTCCTGACAAGGAATTTGTTCCACCTGCCGCTGTTGCCGATGAGTATACCGCAGCCGAGGAGCAATTGTCCCTCCTTATGGCCTGTAACTATCCTCAATTCGTTAAACAGCTGGGCCTGTTTGTTCGGACAGCGGCAGTTCTGGTGCGTCGTGGTTAATCCAACTTTGCATCCTTCACTGATTTATCTGTAGAACGCTTCGACCCCATAAACACTCGTTGCTCCATTAATGAGATCTTCGAATGTTTACCAAGTTTCACGACAAGTTTCGCCAGTTCTGGGCGCCTCAGCGTCAAGGCACCCCCCGCTATTACCGAGGCTCTCGAGCTCGGGGAGGATTCCACAAGCTTCGCGTCCGTGCGAAAGTAACCAGAACTCCTCTCGAGGCCGTCGTGACAAATCTCGCGCCGAGAAGGATGAGTAGAAGGAAGCCAAGAAGGTATTGCACAATCCTTTAGTCCATACTCCGTTAAACCGTGTTTTCCTAGTCCAAACGCAAGAAGCAATTTTTCTGCCGAGGCCGTTCAGTCCGATCATGAGGAGTCTGTCATCGTTGTTGATGAAGACACCGTCATGGAGACTCCCTCGTACGTCTTTTTATTATACACTTTCGTGTATTGACCTTAAACCACTCCTGAACCTCAGGATGCTCAAGGCGACGACGATCTCGACTCTATCGATGCTGATGCGTTTATGGCTGAAATAGAGACGCTAAGAAGGAGAAGGCGCTTAAGGAGAGGCGAAGGCTTCATCTTCTAATCGGCCAGAAATTGGTGCGCAACTTTTATCCTCTACTTTCATCCTTAATATTCTTTCGCGTCTAGCCTAAATTTCCCAAAAACAAGGCCGCGCTGAGACGTACGCATCCCATACCGTGTTGGCGTCTTGACGTTCTCATCGCTTTTGTCAAGGCATGAACGTTATTGGCAAGACCGACCCTAAGGAGGCCGAAAAGGTAGCTTCCGAGGCCGAGGCTAGCGTTCCGCGCAAGCGGCGCCGCGCTGGCTCTCATTTGAATATACTGAAGCTAAGACACCCACAGGGTACGTTATCCTCCGCAATTCCTCATCGGGCGCTTAACCATCGTATTTTAGGTGAGGCTTCCTCCAAGTATAAGCTTACGCCGACTTCAAGGATGGAGTCCTGGAGGTGCTCGAGGCCGTGAATTCGCCAATTCCCAACCTTCCCGACGCGGCGCTCCAGCGTATTGAGCTTCAGGCTCGTACTGAATCCTCGCCACTACTCATCGCTTTCGTTCACGCTCGAGTACACCGCATGCTCCTGGCAGAACACAAGAACTTTGTAATCCTTGTTGAAGGAGCGCAAGCTCGATCGCTCCACAACTCCCGGAGAGCGAGTAGGTATCCTGACCTCTGCTTATGATTCGATGGGTACTGATTTAATTAACCACAGGGAGCTTGTTGGAATCGGCCGAGCGCATGCACCTATCCGACCACGTATCCCATGACTGCCCCATACTCCTCATGCGCTCATCATTGTCCTCATTCTCTCAATGCCTTGATTAACTCGCTAGTCATCCTTTTAACTTTTTCCCTATCATCCGAGTTGTTTTTAACAATTTCAACGCCTTAGTCCGGACTGATTATACCAGCCATTCTAGTGCATCCTGTCATTACCGTAGCTATCTTAGCCACGTCAACTCGTATCCACTATCCTTGAATACATTGTGTGCCGTCTTTTTGCCTTAACCAGATTTTTCCGAGAGAGACTTAACCATGATTTAAGTGCGCGCCCTCTTTGATCGTCTAGGATTCTCAGCGTCAAAGACTGGTTCGGTTCCAGGGATTCATCTTCTGGTTCTCATCACTCATGTATTCTCAGATAGTTCATCAGGGTCAAGCTCCTGCCAGTTCGGTGTTAACCGAATCTTGTGGAATTGCATATCTTTCCCAAGGTATATATTGGTTTATCCTTGCGACGGGCAAGTTCTTCCAAATCCTCGGTATTCATATCAATTAATCCTCAATTTTTTGGACAGGTTGAGCTTCTTTCGAGCCTCGTAAGGCACAATCCTGAATGTCCGACCTTTCCATGAAACATGGCGCCGTTCATCTCAAGCATAGGTAAGATCCTCCGCTTGTTCTCCGCACAATAACCATGGGTCCAAATATCTAGCGCATTTTAGAGTTCAAGGATTTCTCAACTGGGTGTTTCGTATTAAACCAAATCCCCAGGTTGGAATTATAATCCTTGATCTTTTGTCATGAACACGCCTCGTATCTTCTCACAGCCGTCAGCTTTTCCGCATCAACTCGCTCTCGCATCTGTCTATATGTTGGATATGCTTGGCCAGGCTTCGCCCTTAACCATGAGATCCTCAGTTGATATTATCTTCGATATTCTACCAGCCAGTTGCCTCTTCTATGTCCAATGGTATAGTTGGATGTGCGCAGTGACGCAAAATATGGAGAACAGCCAAACACGCCTGATGGTTATTCGATCAGCCATATGACTTGAGGTAGGACCAGTACACTTTCTGGTATCCCGCCGGTTGCTTTATACAAAGACTGCGGCATGTCCAGTGTCCACGTTCAACTGGTCCATTCGCGCGTGAGTTATAAGGAGAATCCTTATTCCAACAATCCGTATTTGGCACTCCAGCCACTTTAAAGCTGCCACAAATTGTCCCGGTTGTCTGTTACTATCCAAGTTGGACAGCCCCATCGACAGATGATTTTTCCAATAGAAATCTACCTAAGTTTCCCCATTGTCGGCTCGTATGGCTCTCGCTCGAGGTATCGACTTAAGGCATCTCTGGCAGCTACTACTAGTTTATAACCATTTGACGCAACGCCATTATCATTACATCCACATGTATCTTCTGGAAGATACTAGGAGTGTAGTCGCACTGGTGGGATGCCGTAAAAGCGTCTTTTGTCTTGCCTGGCACAGCGCATGTTTTAACATACCAGGAAATGTATTTTCCATTTCTGGCCACCAAAACGCAGTTCAATCATGGATTTAGTAGCGTAAAGCCCTTATGTCCTAGACTATCGTGCGAAGCTTCATCATATACATCCTATGGTCTTTTTCAACCACCAGCCTATGCGCAGAGTCCTCTCCTCGCCTATAAGCCTGCCTGCTTATCCACGAAGAACTTCTTGCAAAGTGTACAAATCGCCTGTATCCTTTGGTATAACTTCAGGTCGTTTAATGGATTCGCAAACCATTCTTTAGACGGGATACCCTCTCATCTTGATTCTCCAGCCTCATTTCGATGCTCCTCTGGATACGGTTCTCTTTTATCAGCTTCGAACTTAACTCAGTATCAGGTAATAATTTCTCCTCTCTTGAATCTGGCTCATTAAATATTGAGGAACCTTGCGACCATCGCCGCATAAGCCTCTTTAATTGCCTCATCAATTGCAAGAGTTTCCTGATATGTTCGTTTGCATCCTGCTGGAACTGATCCATTGAAACTTCGAAGTCTGGTAGAAACTCAAACTCCGGTCCACTACATCTTGGAGATATCCTCCCTCGTGTCAATCTCGTTCTTAAGTCCTCGAACTCCAATGGTTGAGGGATGTCATAATCCCACTCATTATGGTCCTCAGGTGGTGGATTGTCATCGTACCTATCCTGGATTAGGATAATCTGGGTCCCTGGCTGTTTCCTCCGCCTGGATAGTCCATCTGGCGAGAATGTCATTCCCCTAACGTGCTTAAGCTCGAAATGGAACATGAGTATCTGCTCAATCCATCGATTGATAGTTGCATTAGGCCCATCCCTGGATATTCAACATGCCCTTGATATACATGGGTCTGTCTCAATTACCAGTTTCCGGCACCCTAGTAACCAGTACTGCATGTGAAGTAATGCGCGAAGTAGACCATACAACTCCCTCTTTGGTTGAGAGAACCTTGCTTCTCTCTCATTGAGAGGTATAGAGTCGAACTTCGCAAAGAACTTCCTCTTCAGATCTTCCGGGTCTAATTGATATATCTCAATTCCCACAGCCATCCACGAAGTATCCACTGCCAATACTATGTCGGAGTTCCACTCATAATTTAATGGTTTAAGAGCCCACAATTCCGTACTGCAATTTAACCTTATCCATGGATGCTTGCTGCTTTTCACCCCACTCGAACTCAACATCCGCTCTCAAAAGAGTGGTGAGAGGACGCGTCATTACGGTGTAGTCCTTGATAAACATCCTCATAGTCCAACTACTCCCAGAAACTGTCTAACCTCGGATACAGTTTCTAAAGCTGGCCACCTCTCGATTACTCCGACTCTATCTTCTGATGGCCTCCTCCTTCGAAAGAACACATATGTCCTACGACTGGGAAGATTTCCATACACAGTAAAGCTTTAATCCCGAAAGCGTTGCCCGCAATATTTCAACCGTTGTACTACCGATTTAGGTTTCCGAAATGTTCCATACGAATCGTCTTATCCCAGGATTCTCAGGTATAGTCTCATAAGTCCGTCTGGTCTTAGATATCGACTCCCCGGTCCTCGTACTGGCACATCGTCGATGTATGGTATAGTGATATGTGGTATTTCATCTTTTAATATGAAAGTCACATCATCATGGAAGATAGGCACCGAATTCGTCCATCCCTGGGGAAGTTTAACCAATCTCAGAGCCCCAAAAGGAGTCTGAAACGTCGTAAATCCCTAGAAGTCTCTGCTAAATCCCTGTGATCATATCCAGAGTATAATCTAGACAGCCCACACGCTCGTCCAGCGAGTGGTTTGCCAACTCTTCCGTTGCCGGAGGGATACCAGAATGAGCAATAGTAACAGCGTTCAGAGGTTCTAGGGCGTGGACTAAGCGAACGATTTCCCGTCTTTCTTAATCACACCGAAAACTTGGACCTGTACGAGGCATTAGAAGGCTCATAGACCCCTGCGTCTATTTTCTTCTTAATGACTCGGCAGACCTCCTCAAGCTGTCCCCTTGGAATAGGGATACTCTTCTCTACCCAGACTTTGTGTTCAACAACGGGGATTTCCACAGGCGGGAAGAAATCATGTCTAAAGCTTCCTCTTTCAGAGTCATCCCAGGCGAAGGCAGCTTCCTGAAGCATCATGAAATGGTGCAATAGTTTACGTTCTTCTAACCATAAGAAGTCTCCTGCATGGATTTTATCTATGATCTCCTTCCTCTCGGCGGTATATCTACCCGTCGGCGAGTAATCCACTGGATTAGGTATTAACCCCGGCATTCCCGTAAGCGGATCACCAATGATTTGTCGCTTAATCCGGTATTTTTCCGGGAGCTCCCCGTAAACGGGTCTAGTTTTAAGAGCCACTGGTTTATACTTTGCCGCGAACACACTCTCTGTCTTAACGCCCTTATTCCACACCCATGGAGAATGTTTTAAGTCCTCTTCAGGTGGTCGAATGAAGTCCGCCTTTTCACAGCAGAAACATCGAACATCTGGATTATATTCGTGTTTAGGCTTCTCTTCCTTTATCTCATCTAGAGGTTTTACGCCCAAATACTCAGGTAACCTTTCATCAAACGTAACACCTCCGTTGGTCGTTCTCCGTCTTTCGCATTTTGCTGTTTTGGCCGCGGAGACACAAACTCATCTAAGAGCATTTGGGCCTGCACATCTCGAGTAAACGCCTCGCTCCTCCGTGATGCCAGCAAATATGCTGTATTAATTTCATCTTCCGTAAACGATTCGCCATTGCGGGTCTCCAAATATCCTTGGATCTCTAGTTCCCCTTCCGAGTTAAACCTAATTGTACTGCAACCTCTTCTCCTTGATTAATCAATTCATCGAAGGTGCTTAAAAACCCTGTCCATTAGGACGTTCGTTCTCGCTTCCGAGATTACGACTTGGTTTTTGCAGGTCCTCATCTGGTACCTCCTCAACCGTGGGAACTTTATAAGATCCCCTGGCATAAGTGACCATTGTACTAGTCTTCCGAGTGTTAGGGTCCGTTATAGTTAAGGTGCATCCCCGGATCATCGTTACTAGACAAGGATCTAGTTAAAACTTCAAATGGTCTCCCTAACAAAACATCGTAGGCAGGTTTCTCGAAATATGAACTTGCAAATGTGCTCGTACGTCTCCGAACTGAAACAACACATTTCGCGCCAAACCATAGGACTGCTTCATCTGTCCATTAGCGCTCTGCATGAATATCTGCATCTCAGTATCCATGTCACACCCAACTTTTCGGCTATGGCTTTTGACATTGATACTATCTGAGACCACTATCCACTATGCACTCGACTCGTTGTTTCCCAGCTATCACAGGGAATATGACCCTGAGTGGTGCTGATGGTACCGCAACGAACGCTTCTTGAGACAGCTGATAGAGCTGTTTCGGTATCTCATCTTCAGGTACCGAGATTAGGTACTCCAATGCGGGATCTCTCAGGATTAGGGATCCTTCAGGGATTCCTTCATCATTTGAAGGGGACTAATGGATTCGCTATCGATTGGTATGGTAGCCAATCAACTGCGTCGTAATCCAGTTGTAACCCTTCTCCAAACAGGTCAGGTCCTAAATCCAGCTCCTGTGCCAGTACACCGTCTACTAATTTTGGTTTAATATACGCCTGTCTGGTCTTGGTCGCGTTCCTTTTCAAATGAAAAGCAACTGAGCGACTAACCGCCATTAACTCTCTCTGAGAGATTGGAGCTGGTTGGTCGCCACACCTATCTGCCACTGTTTTAGCAATATCTGGGTCAATACCTCGACTAACTAGTCGATAGGCCCGCTCAGCTGGCAAAGGTATAGGTTCATCAGGCGTAGCTATCCGAACCCTAGCCTCTCCCGTAGCGTCCGTGCGTATTTTTATGGTTTTGGTCGAGTCGTCATCTGATGAGCCAGCATTTCCTCTCTTGAAGTCGTTGCCTTGCTTTTGCCTTGTCCAGCGAACGACCAACAAGTTATCATATGCCTTATCTCTTCAAACGCTCCATCTTCCTCTTCACCCCAGTGCCATTCAACATCATTTCGTAGCAACTCTGTTAAAGGACGGATATATCTAGCGTAATCACTGATTTTATCCCTAAACCTTGCTATTGCTCCCAAGAAATTTGATAACTCATTTCTCGAGGTTGGTTTAGGCCAATCCTTAAACTTTGCCTCCGTCGCGCGCCAATCTTCCTCATCTGCGAATCTCACTCTCCAATTGTTGTCCTTATCTGCTAACGTTGCCTTTGTGCGGTTCTCCGGAGGCTTGGCAACCGGGATTTTAGGTTTAACCTTATCCGTGGCCTCCTTCCTTGAACTACTTAAAAATTTGGATTACCAGGCCCATCAGACCTAGCACCCGTACGGGTAGCCACAAATTGTTCAGCATTAGTGCTTCCCCTAAGGAATCTACTAATTGACCATTGAGCCCAATCCATATTTCCATTGCTCGCCGGCACAGGGACTTGAACAAACTGGGGAACAGTAATAGGAACAGGTGCAGGCGCCACAGGCGATGCAATCTGAACCTGATTAAAGTTCGGGTGAGTCCCTCTCGCGACCGCAAGTTGAACTTTCATAACTCTCATTCATCATCTCGAGAATCGTACACTTGGGTTAGTTGGTCCCCATTTGTCAAGACAAGCCCTGGGTCGACCTGGCTGTGGCGGGACAGAGAATAACCCGGCCGGGACGATAGTTGAATAACCCGGTCTGAAGTGATCGCGACTGACAACGAGAGGGCAGCACTGAACAACCCGGCTCTACTGGGGAAGTTTGGCTATAGCCGTCGAGGGGAGCGTCGCGAGACTTGAAGAGACGGCGGGGTAGCCGCCTGGTCACCGAACTCGAGGAGACCTCGAGGAGAAGATGATATGTGAACGCGCGTCGTTCGTAGTCGAAGTGAGAGAGCGCTGCGCCGTTGTCAGGTCAAAGTAGACTTGATATTAGACGAGGTAGAATCTAGAGTACATGTAGATTCTACCGAGTTTATATACTGTGTCCTATGAAACTGATGGTTGTCCTCCTATGAAATACCGACCGTCTGCAGGTGTTCGATCTTGGTAACGGGCGATCGGGGTATCCCGATCGTCGTTTGAATAACCCCTGGTTGGTTATTATGATATCTCAATCGTCGTTTGAATAACCCCTGGTTGGTTATTCTGAATCCAATCGTCCTACGCGTGTTCCGATCAGCATTTGAATAACCCCTGGTTGGTTATTCCCAATGCAATCGTCCCAAGCGACTACGAATAACCCCCTGGTGGTTATTCCGTATGCTTGTGATAACCCGGGATACCCGGGGTTGAAGTTGAGTGAAAATGTTGGAATAATGCCAAATCATGACATTACCCCCCTCTTCAAGGTCGATGTCCCAGCGACCCTAGAATACTGTGGAGCGTGGATTTCATTTCGCACTTCAAAGAGGAACCCGATTGAACCCGGTAATTCCTCGTTGTCGTGTTTTATTCCTCTTCATCCCAATATTTGATCGCGGTAATCGGCTTCTTGAGTTTTGATCACCGAGCACTGCCACAGTTTCGGCATAATTGGCGGAAGCAACTCGTGTAGATCAATCGCGGTCATGCGTGATCTAAACGTTAATTGCTTCCCCATTTGGCCTTTTGCATAATGTTTCAGCTTTTAGCTTCTTCCATTTGCAAGCGCGGGTTCTCCGTTTGAATTGTGCTGCGGGTTCTTTTGCGCCCCTGACCGTGCTTTATATAACCCGGTCAGGGTGCGCGCGCCTCTCCTATCTCTCTTTTTCTTTCCCCATGTCGGATTTCCCTTGGAAGCTGGCTCGCCCCTACTCACGCGCCCAAGCGCGCATCGGCCTTCGTCTCCGCGACTTTGAGACCATCGTCCCCTCGCCTGAGCGTCCGTTTGGGGTGCCGCGCCCCCCTCTAAACCCTGGCGTCGTCTCCATCTTCGCCGATCAGTCACCCTTCGTCCTCAATCCCTGGCGGGTTCCCCTTCCTCGAGAGCGCGGTTGGGACCTCTCGAATCCCGCTCGCACCCGCTCGTACGTGGGTCCTCTTCCCGCGGTCTTGGAACGACCAGGAGTTATACTCCCAACGGCGGTTCTCCCGCCTCCCCCTCCCCAGTTCAACCCAGCGCTCTGGGACTGGTTACGCCACTCTCGTCGTCCTCTCCAGGACGTTCAACCTCCTCCGCGCCGGCACCACTGTGCCTATCAGCGCGTCCCGCTGGGTGGCATGCCAGCGGTGTACCCCTCCTCTTGGTCGTTCGCGGAGGTCGCCCATCAGCTCTTCGTCACTCAGGTCCTCTCTTCTTGGTTCCGGTTCCAGGTTTTCGGCCCCCCGCACATGCAAGTCGTTATAGCCTGGAACGCGCATCTGTGGAATGAGAGACTCGAGGACCTTGATTTGAGTTCGGAGATCGTGTCCCAATTTGACGACGTCCTGAGCGCGATTGCGCGTATGAACGCGGACATCGAGGGCGAGTCCAGGAGAACCCTGACGATCATGGTGCGTCTTCGTCCTCCTTCCCCCTTTTCGTGCACTCCATTTACCCCGCCTCGTAGCTTGAGTTCGAGCAACGCCTCCTCTGGCTTGCGCAAGTCGGGGCCTCGGTGGCTATTCATTCCATTTCGTCGATCTGCTCGACCAGATCGTGCAAGTTCTCCACCCTGACTGGGCACCCGAATATCGCGTCTTCGACCTCAATCGTCGTCGGGGTAGACTTGCGGAGCGGGGTTCAACCCCCATCTGGAGCAATTATTTGCGACCGGAGACCACTATTCGGGTTCTCCCCGCAAATTGGTTCGATCCTCGAGAGCCGTTGGCCCCAAATCAGCCCAACGAACAATCCACTTGGTTCCAATTCCCGCGGATGGCGGAGTTCTACGACCGTACGTCGCTCGTCTTGTTTCTCCATCGTCGTATTGAACCCCGGGGTCTTCAGATTTGGCGGAGGTGGCATGAATGGCCCTTCTGCGCGTATCCCTTGTGAGGCGGCAACCGTGTCGCCGCCCGACTTCGACGATCCCGACCCTCGTACGCGTCGCGGGTTCTTGAGGGGTACGAGTTGGACGAATTTGTGCGGGAGCATGGCCTGTACTGGCGGGATTTCGCAGGCGCCACCCCGGTGGTCACGGCCACCCCCCTCCTTCGCCGGCGCGGGTTCCTTCACCGCGTCCTCCTACTCCACCATCGCGCCCGCCCCTCCTCCGCGTCCAAATTGGAACCAGGAGGACTTCATCCCCGTCCCGCCCCTCAGTCCCCGCCGGACATCCCCTCGCGGAAACGTCGCCGAGGATCCGAAGAGATCAGAACGGGGAGGGAGCGCCGAGCTGCACCTCGCGCGCAATCTCCCCTCGTCGCCCTTCTCCGCCCCTGGCCGCCGCCCACGGTCGCCTCTCCCCGTCGCAACCCACGGGGACCAACCATTCGAATCCCAGCGGGCAACCGCCCGTGGTCTAAGTGGCCCCCAGCGCCGAGACTGGTCGTTGATAGTCGCGCCACGCCGACCACCTTTGTGCACGAAGCACACCGTCCCATTGGCGCCGTGGTCCGCCAACTCCTGCCGCGATGTCCCCATTGTGAACCGGGGCGTTTCTGCTCTGACGACACCGACCCAAACGCAAAACGTCCCAACAAGCCGCGTCGCACTTGTTACCACTGCAACAAGCTGCACGAGAAATGCCAGACCTGGAGCGATTTCCAGGAGGCATTCAACGAGCGGATGGAGGAGGTTTTGCGGGATTTTCGGTTCGAGTTTTGGGAGCATCTCGGGGAAGGGCGCTACAGCTCTTGCTTCCGGACCCTCGGTCAATGGACCTGGCCCATTTGGGTGAGTCGTCTTGTACTCCTTTTCCTCCTGACTGATCTTCTTCTTCGTCTAGCGAATATAGTGGACTCGTACAGGTCGTTCCTGTACGAATTCCAGCCGCTTCAAAATACGGACCGATCATTCCGTCGTCGCACGGCGCAAGCGAACCGCCCCGCGCCGCGCCGGGTTCTTCTCGTCGCCCAGCGCCAGCCGCGTCTGCGCGGGAGCTCGTGCAGGTCGTCCACCGCCGCCCCCGCCCCGCGCTCGCTCTCAAGACGACGAGCTGGGTTTCTCGTTGGGCGATTTCGATCTGGACGAAGAGCCGCGCCCCGCCCTCGCAACAAGCGTCTTCAAGTCGGGGACCGCCTCCGCGACCAGTGCCGCCGCCCGCCCATCCTCCGCGCCGGGGTCTTCGGCGGGTCCGGGTTTCAACAACCCTTCGGCCGCCTTCCCCGCCGACGTGGAGATGGAGCCCGCCCTCTCCCGTTCCTCGAGCGCAACCCGGAGTTCACCTCCCAAGGTGTCGCGCGAGACGCTCAAAACCTCGCCGCCCATCTCTCAACCTTGCCGACCGAGCAACGCGCTCAATACCTGGCGCATCTTGCATCCGTTCTCGAGCTTGCGAGCCAGGACGTCGAGATGCCACCAGTGGATCGGAAAGGGAAGGGGAAGGCGAAGGAGCGATGAGTAGGGGGTTGCTTCGGACTCTGGCGCGCCGGGACGCTTTTTCTTTTGAACAATTTGTATTCATTATACTGTTACAAACGCCATCGTATCGTAGCCTTGCAATTTGCGAAGTTTTTTCTCTTTCTTGAAACACGAAGCCTTTTTTTGAACCGTGCGAAGTTTCTTTGGGAAGTGAGGTGCGATAAGATAAAGAAGCGAGTGATGAAAAGATGCGAGCCGGGTATAGGTGCGGATCAGCCGCGGGTATTTCCATTCGGGTTCTTGTTGCCTTCATCCAGCCTATTCCCCTGGTTCCCCGAGTATGCGCTCGGTTTCTTCCACCGGTCTTCCGGTGCCGGGTTCTGCCTCGTAGATGATTCGTTCTTCTCTTTCTACGGGCGCCCCACTGTCGAGTACCACTCGTCCTGGCACATCCGTCCGTCGGGAGTTGTTGATTCCCCGCATTGTTTCTGTTAGTCCCGGGACTAGCATCGTCATCCGGGAAAACGGGTCCCTCACGAAGAGGTCGTCGGCGTGCGCGCCCACTATGTCCATGAGGGGCGGCATGTCCGCATATTCGTCGTCGTTCGGGGCTGCAGGGCCCCTTCTGTGTTCCCTCCGGGGCCTAGCCCCTTGCGGGTCGTCTTCCGCGTTGTCCTTGGCGGAGTATGGGCTGGGGCCGCGGTCTACACAAACGCGCCAGCCAACACCCAAAGTCGTGGCCGTAGCCACGGATAATTTCCATCGGGCCGCGTCTCGCTCCTACGAGACGTCTGTATCGAGGTCCAAGATATGTGGGCATCTGGGAGTACCAGGCCACAAGCAATCCGGCGAGTGCGAGGAGAAGAAGGGTCAGGAGGGTGCGCACCACCCATCGTCCTAAACTCCCTTCTTCCCTGGGGTTCTGCAGGTAGACATTCATCTGTAGCATCGTGGTGTTTCGGGGTTATATTCGTGCGTGGTAACGATCGTCGGGGTGGGTAGACTAGATTCTACCTTCTGTCAAGACAAGCCCTGGGTCGACCTGGCTGTGGCGGGACAGAGAATAACCCGGCCGGGACGATAGTTGAATAACCCGGTCTGAAGTGATCGCGACTGACAACGAGAGGGCAGCACTGAACAACCCGGCTCTACTGGGGAAGTTTGGCTATAGCCGTCGAGGAGGAGCGTCGCGAGACTTGAAGAGACGGCGGGGTAGCCGCCTGGTCACCGAACTCGAGGAGACCTCGAGGAGAAGATGATATGTGAACGCGCGTCGTTCGTAGTCGAAGTGAGAGAGCGCTGCGCCGTTGTCAGGTCAAAGTAGACTTGATATTAGACGAGGTAGAATCTAGAGTACATGTAGATTCTACCGAGTTTATATACTGTGTCCTATGAAACTGATGGTTGTCCCTCCTATGAAATACCGACCGTCTGCAGGTGTTCGATCTTGGTAACGGGCGATCGGGGTATCCCGATCGTCGTTTGAATAACCCCTGGTTGGTTATTATGATATCTCGATCGTCGTTTGAATAACCCCTGGTTGGTTATTCTGAATCCAATCGTCCTACGCGTGTTCCGATCAGCATTTGAATAACCCCTGGTTGGTTATTCCCAATGCAATCGTCCCAAGCGACTACGAATAACCCCCTGGTGGTTATTCCGTATGCTTGTGATAACCCGGGATACCCGGGGTTGAAGTTGAGTGAAAATGTTGGAATAATGCCAAATCATGACACCATTATTCCCGTAGTTGTCCTGATTAAAGCCCATAGGAGCGTTGACTAGGTTCTGGGTCATAGGAATGGGCGAACCCTTCTTCTTCCCCTGTCCAAACCAGTAATCGTCAACTCTATCCTTCTTGGATTTATAGTCAGGGTACCTAGGAATAAGGTTTCCTGTACTAAGCTTCATGTACCCATTCTCAATAATGATATATCCCATTTCGATGTGCTCGAGTTTGAAGGGACAACTGATCATTAAATGATCCTGGTTACAATACCAACAACCCTGATTGTTATTAGAGTTATTGTGGTTGTAACCCGGATTTCCCCCAAAACCACCGTTATTCCCGTTGTTCCCTGAAGGAGCTCGGTCATTCCGGTTATTATTGAAGTTATTAGGGGCAGCCTCCTGGTGAGGGGGCCTCTCCCTAACAGTTTGATTAAAGGTCGTCTGCGCTTGCAACGCCTCTAGCTTTTTATCCTGGATGACAAAACCATCCATCATTTTAGCCGTGAGTGCTGCCATAGCATCGTCCAACGCTTGTTTAAACGAAGCCGACGAATCCTCCAACTTTACTTCGATCGAGGTCGATTTATCCTTTTCCTTCTTCTTTGGATTAGTCGTCACTCGACCCCAGTTCTCCGCCATCTTGATAGCCAATTTAACGACTTCTTCGAGAGGTATTTTATCTCCTCTGCGAACTACATTTCCTGCTGGAGGGACCACAGCATTTCCTCCTCCCGCAGCTACTGCTGCTGGATTAGCCGCCTGTGGTCCAAACAACTTTGAATGGATCGACAGAGTCCTTATATTACTCGCGAAAGATCTTCCAAGCAATCGAGGTACATGTCCACCAATTGCCCGTTTTCTATGGCCGCCGGTGCCTTTTTCAACTTTTCCGCCTCATTCGTGAATGCGAGACTGAAACGCCGAACAAGTCCTGGCTCAGTGACAGAGATGTCCTGGTACTCTTCACAGATCTTATCCAACTTCTCTCTGGAGCCAACCTTGGCATCTTCAAGTTCTGGGAATAGCTCCTCTATTTCCTTAACCCAGTCCTCGTAAGAACCCGTGGTATAGGATGGCAGTCTCTCCCATTGCTCTACAACGTCTTGGTTGCTAATGTACTCCAACGCTTTATCCTTCTTTTCCGCCTCATCGGTGATACCCCCACAGTTATAATCATTCCCATATGACGAAGGAACCTCCTCAAGGACGAGGCGGACTTTCCGTCAAAGGTAGGACTATTCTTGTCCCAAGGGACTGGTATCCTGAAATTCGCAACGTTTGCCATTTTAACTAACGATGGATTAACCAAAGGTACGTTAATTTGGGTTTGAGCCTGCGGTTGTATAACCTGAGGCTGGAGATTAACCACTGGCGGGTTAATCTGAGTGTTTAACGTCTCTGGTCTATTCGACCTTAGACTATGCGCGTGTGTTACTGTAGAAGTGGGTATAACCCGTTCTTCTTCAGTCAAATGTTGTGAAGGGTTTAATCCTTCGATGGGTGTTTCTTCGATTGAGGTGTTTAACCTAAATCCAGAAGGTGTGGATACAGAACCAGATGCAGATGCAGATGACGATAAACGACGATAGGCTTGCTGCCTCTTAGCAGTATGTCCTGCTTGTTCCTTACGGGCTTTATCCGCGCAGATGTTTTAGCAGGCTTCGTTCCCGAAGACGAGCTTAAACCAGGAGTGACTCCGGCTTGTTTTGACCTTGAGGTCGAACGAGACGATGGTCTATCCCAAAATGTAGCAGGTAATGTCCCTTGACCTTCTAATGAAGATGGTCCCGATTCAGGCTCTGGCGAGACCCGAGGTGGAATGATGAAGTTCTGAACGAGTTCAGAACGACAACAATACGATTCTCACTGCTCGTAGCAGATGAGATGAGCCAACCCAAAGTTTAAGTTTCCTTAAACTGCCAATATTGCGCGTTTTGGATTATCCTTGCACGATAATCCCAAAAACCAGTAACAATCCAATTAAACTAGTGCCCCCTCGCGGTGGGCTCCAGATGAAAGGGTTGCTCGGTATCTACGACAGGTATACTAGTAGCTCGAACCCAACGGACAGAATGCAGTAATACACTTATTCCGTAGAATAATGTATTAGACCACAACTATCAACTGAATACGTCTCCTTTCCTCCTTGTTGAACGTCTAGATGATGTCCGACGAGTTACAAGTCTTTAGGACACTTTAGAAAGGTCCAAGGAACACTGTTTAAGTTTTCCTGTTGCTGGTTGCTTTGTGGATTACTCTAAACCGAGCTTTCCCCCAAAGTGCGCAAACTAGCAGAATTAAGATCCTCGGGTAAGGATGCTCTTTTCTACAAGTGGTTTTTAGATACAAGCTTCTCAGCTTTTGCACACAGAACAACACTGGTTCTGGTAGCCAATAAATCCGACAATCCCAATGACTCTGACAAGACCAATAGCTCTGACAAGACCAATATTCCGACGATCCCAAACTCAAATCCAACAGTGGACGTTAATCCAAAGGCAACAATCAACTCTTTATAAACTTGAAACTCGAAACACAAACTCTAAGAGTATTGGTTTAAGAAGCAAGCCCCGAACTTGGACGACCTGAGACGAGACAGATACCGTTTAGGTACTGGCTCCAGCAGGGACTCCCGATTCAGTGCCGTACCGTTAAAACCCGTCCTCCTTATATACTGTACACTAAAACTCTTACACTATGGTGATTACACTACCGGGTATACATGTGTTAGTTCTGGTAGCTTAGTCGGGTATGCACGTGTCCGCGTTATGTATAGGATCTACTGATCTACCCCTACGTTTCCGATCGTTGCACGCCAACCTTTAATCCACCGCATGTTAACTTTGGATTATTGGTTAAAACGCGTCTTTGGTGTCCCCCGAACAGGACCTTCAGATTCAGAGAGCGTAGGACTCTAGCTTTCGATAGAGCCCCCAACCGTCCTAATCCGCCAAGTGGTTGCCGAGTTATATCACATACTCTTCCGATCTTAATTAGGAACCCCGTTTTGGGTTGGTAACATTGATCGGTTTAGTAATTGACCGGATTAACCGTTGCCGGTTAATCCGTCCCGAGCCGACCTCGTCACGTGATCCGTCGCGCCACGTCAACTACGCAAAGTCACCACAACAATTGGTTAAACCCATGGTTTAACATAGCCGTCTTTTGGTACGAGCCCTCAGAGTGGATGTTATTCTAATTCCCTGCCTTGTAGGCCCCACTGTAGTCTAAATCCAAAGGATCGACTAGTGTATAATACATCCGTTGGTTTAAGGAGCTAAACCAGTATTCGTGTTTCTGGTCAGTCATCCTCTCGGACGGACTCGCTATGGTCCTTCGTGGGTTAAGCCTATGGATAATCATTCGGGACTCATGTTACCCCTTAGACGTGCGTAGAACATAGTAAAATCGCAAAATTGTGCCTATTTCACTAGTGTTCCATTTTCCGGCTTATCATCGGTGGTGTAGAATACTGATTCCCCAGCTTTCGTGACCCGAAGAGTCTTCCCTTTCTGGAACTCGGTAACTTGCACGCTCGGTCCCTTCACAAGTCTATGAGCGAGGTTTCTGTCGTAAACCTCAGCCACGAATTTAAGCACTCCCCCGGCGTAGAGGAAGGCAGTCGCCTCCGGACGATCGAGGAGATGATAAAGGCCCGCTTCGTAGAGAACATATTGGGCCTCCGGTCCGTTGGCCGACAGCTTCATTGGAGTGTCGACGTATCCGGGAGTGAAGAGAGCTCCAAGGGTGCTACGAGCCAGAGTGGTGAGTGAAGCATCTCTGAAGAATTCCACGTCGCGCATCTTGATGTAGATCTCGAATTTCATCCCAAAACGCATAGCAAGTTTCAGGACATCCTCCATTCTCTCCAAGGAGAGACACGCTGCGATAGCTTTAAGCCGAAGCAGAGTACGCGGATCTTCGAAAACTAGGAAGGCCCGTTTCAGCCAAGCCTGGTTCCACTGTAGATCCTCGTAGTCTATCCCGCAGGGCTCGAAATCCATCACAGTGTACACCCAGTCCCCGATGGCTCCCAAGGCTTCTTCTCTGGTCTGAAACCCGGGCGACCAAGTGCGAAGAGGGGTAGGAGCACTCTCAAAAGGGAGTTCGCGATCCTCGCGATTCGTTGCGGTCGACACCTCGGGACGTTCCTCGTGGGTAGTTTCCCCTTCGGCAACAGTGACCTCTCTCTCTTTCGCAGCTCCCTGGAATTCTTCTTCGAAACTCCCAACGCGGGAACCTGAGTCTATTGTGCGTTCCGAACTCAACGAACGTGAACGCCGGCTCACTCCCTTTCCCCGAGAGTTGCGAGGACTCATGGAGCGCGAGGAATGACGGCGCACCGGCCCGGCAGCCATGCTACGCGCCCAGCGGCTCTCGAGATTAGCCTCGTCCTCCCTCTCGTGAGCTCTCGAGGGAGAAAGCTTAGGGTCGAAACTGTCCGCCGTGAAAGGCCCCAAGCAGTCCTTCAAAGGGGACGACTCAAGGGGTTCTCCGTAACTTCCCGACGACGACTCCGTGAGGCGTTTTCTGTCCGTCATGCGCTTTGCTCGATTGCCCCGGCCTCTGCGCGCAGAGCTCGGACCCGAAACCCTAGTAGCGACTTCGTCCGTGAGCCTACCATTAAAGGAGTTGAAGTTACGTCCAAGGCGAGGTGCGTAAAAAATCTTTCTTTGCTCGCGAACGACACTTGACGACTCGTAATAGATATCCTCCTCGGAGGGACCTTCGCCTACAGTTTTAGTCGCGAAGTCGGTGAGCTCGTGCAGGTGGACGGGTTCGGGCCTAAGAAAGAGCGGCTCGTCGACGTGCAGCGGGTTCTGCCTGAAAAATGTGCAGAATGTGCCGTGATGGTTGTCGCCAAGGGCGGCTTTAAAACGTTCAGAGTACGCCCGTATGGCGTTCCGGTGCACGACTGGTCGTGCCCCCCATAGATGGAAGTCCACTATGTAGTATTCCCAGTCGGGCTGAAATTTGCGAATGATGTCTCCTCGCTTTCCAGCTCGAAGGTTCTGACCGTTCCAATCCGTCCCGAGGAGAGCTTCCTTCCAGTTGTCGAAGCTAGCCAAGTCCTCCATGCGGATTTCTTCGATATCTCGACGGTCTCGGAGCACTGACAGTTCGTTGTAATACTCCGGGCTGAAACGTATAAGACGTTGTTCGTTCCTTTCAGCTTTCGACCAGACGTAATGAAATCCGACTTTGTTATTGAGAAGATGCGCGAAGTTGATTTCATTGAGATCCCGCGTGAGGTCGTATATCACTCCAGCTTTGTTGCGATCTCCGAGACGAAGACTTGCGACAAATTTCTGATCCTCTGGGGAAAGAGCCGTAGAAGAGATCTCCACAATGCTTAAGAACCAGGCGATGAATCCAAGTAAACTGAGGACGGTTCTTTTAGCTTCGTCCGCGGCGTCCAGTGCCTCCGAGTGCTGATAAAAAAACGCGCCCCAGTTTCTCGTAGTCCACGGGGTTAGGCGACTCCCCCGAGACTTTGACGAGTCCAGGACGATTGTAGAACTCGGTAGTGGTAGCCAGCTCCAAACAGATGTCGTGTAAGCGCCTGCCTGTCTCGATCACGTACGTGCTCCATTCGCGCTCTATCGTCCATCCCGCTAAAGTAGGATGCGATTCGCCCCTTCATCGCTGGAGTAATACATATCCGTATACTCGGCGACGGTCTCCACTTCTCCTGCAGAGAAGCAAAAGCCCACGGGATCAGTCGCCTCCTCGGTTTCCATAGCGTCGTCTGGCAGCTCGCACGGGATCCATCCTGTCCAGTGCTCATGCGGGTTGTACCACACTGCGTACTTAGCAGGGTCTAGCTCCTTCAGAAGCGGCTTTGGGACGGAAGGTTGCAGAAGATAAGGAGCGGGTTCCCTGAAAGACATGATGGGTAGAGGAACCGACTCCGGAGATGCGTAAACTGAGCACAAGAGGTCTTCACCTCTAGCAGTCCAGGTCGACTTGATCGGGTTTCCAATGTAGTCGGTGAAATAAACATTATCGTCCATGGTGAATATAGAGCTTGTCGCAACGGATATCCGGATACGACAGATACTCTGACGAAACTTCTAGCTCAACCGAATATTCGAGATCGCTAAGAAGATCGCGTGGATCCAAAATTCGACAAATCCCTAGTAAATTTACAGAGAATGAGAGAGGGAGAGGGAGAGAGAGAGAGAGAGAGATGGGATCAGAGAGTGAGGTGAGAAAGAAACGAGGCCTTATCTGTCTCATCCATGAGGCGTTGGCACCAGTGAGAACGAGGGGTATAATTAGGCCGAGGTCCGGGGAAATTATCGGGCCGCTCCCCGATTAGTTGTTTTTTTCGAAAGCGCGCACCATTTCTGGCGCATTGCGCAGATCCTTCCTCGTTTGCCACGTATCGAACTGGGGCCCGTAGTTCTTCCACCTCACGAGCCACAGGTACTGTTTTCTGCTTTTATCAAATCTTTTTCCGACGATTCTTTCGACCTCGTATTCTTCGGCAACTGGTTTGAGTTCACGTGTGCTAGGCATGGTCGTCCGCTCTCCCCACCGCTCTGGAGAGGGTTGATACGGCTTCAGGTGATCGATGTTAAAGACTGGAAACCCTGGGTATCGATGGTCCAAACGAAGGCAGTACGTTTTAGGATTGATCTTCTGAAGTACTTCGAAAGGGCCGATCCACCTCTGGACCAGTTTTGCTCCCTCTCCTTTCGATTCGATCCATTCCAGTGAATGAGGATTTATAAGGACCTGGGAGCCTACTCTGAAATCTGGGATTTCTCGTCGACCTCGGTTGTAGAATTTGGCCTGCCCTTCTTGGGCTCTTGCAATAGCCAAGCGTGCATTTTCGCGATGAATTCTCAGTTGCTCCAGGTAAGAGCTAGATTCCTTGCGCATTCCCAAGGATGCAGTCGCTCCTCTCTCCTTGGGTAGGAGAAAGTCCAATGGAGCTTTAGGCTCGAACCCGTACAGAAGCATGAAATTGCTCCGGTCGAGAAATGGACGTTCGAATTATAGGAGAATTCAAGTAACTTTAGCCATCGAGCCCAGTCAGACCGGTCCCCTGCCACGTAGGCTCTCAGCATTGTCTCCAGCTGACGGTTCACGTTCTCGGTCTGTCTGTCATGTTGGGGGTGGTGTGAGGATGATAAAGACATTTTCGTGCCTATCGCTGCTGCTACTGCCGTCCAAAAATCAGACGTCCACCTTGGGTCTCGGTCAGCGAGGATGCTATCGGGGAGCCTGAAACGGGAGGCTATGTGCTCTACGAAGAGTTCTGCAAAGCCCTGCGCGGTTAATCCAGAGGTAGTCGGGATGAATGAAGCGTGTTTCGATAGTCGGTCGACTACTACAAAGATCGCATTGAATTCCTCTGACCAAGGTAGGTTCACTATCAGATCCAGAGAAATGGATTCATAGGGTCTAGACGGGATTGGATTGGGAATTAAATATCCGTATTTTGTGAAATTGCGTTGTTTGATCTTTTGGCAAACGTCGCAGGAGTCGCAAAATTCGTCTATATCTCTTTTCATCCTTCTCCAGTAGAACCTAGAGCTCAGTTTGAACCACAAACGATCCAGGCTGGTGTGCGCTGCACCGATTGGGACCTCATGCGCCTCGATTAGAATAGTTTTCCTCAGGGTTTTCGGTACGCAGAGACGAGGCTGGTAATCCGCGTCGCGAAAGAATAGAAGTCCTTGTTCATTCCTGAAGAATCGCTGGCCTGGTCTCCACACGTCTTGAGTAGCGAGTTGTTCTTTCCAGATTCGACTGAATTCTAGGTCTGATTGGTAAGCCTCCTCCCACGTGCTCCTGAAGTCCTTCTCCATCTCTATATGTATGTTCGGCGGGGGGTTGACTGCTCCCCAGTACTCGGTGGTCGGCTCCAAAGTGTCTAGTTCCTCTCCTTCGAATTCCTCTGGTTCTGTGCCCTTCTGCCCTTGCGGTTTCTCGACTTCCAGTTCTTGCAACAATTCAGAGGAGAGATTAGATTCAGGATTACCCCCCCCAAGATCCTGCTCCTTCGGAGGAGGAGGAGGAGCTTCCGCTGTTTTTTCCTTCGCTCTGCTTCTGGTGGTTATGAAAGCACTCTGCTTCCCTTCCAAACTATTGTCGATCGAGAATGCACAGAAAGTAGCTCGCAACGCTGGTTCTCGATCTCGCCATCCTTCTTGCGATTCGATTAAATCCCCTGTTAAAGCGATGCTTCTGTCTTCCTCATCCACCGGTGAGATGTGATCCAGCGGGGCTCTAGGTAGTCGCGATAGTGGATCCACGTTCGAGTGGATTCGTCCCAGCCTGTGCACAATTTCCAAACCGGGAGCGTAGGCTGAGAATATAGCCCCCCAGGCTGCAAGCCTGCGGTTAGAATTTTTGTAAGTTCTCGCCCACTGTAGCGCCGAGTGGTCGGTTACTAGCAAAATCTTCTCCCCTTCTATGAAAGGTTGAAATTTCACGAGTCCTTCCTTTGCGGCTAGCGCTTCTCTCTCCGTGGTTGAGTACCTCGTTTCTGCTCCTTTGAATGAGCGAGACCAGTATCCTATGACCCTCTCTATGAAGACCGTCGTTTCATCCAAACTCGCTCCCCACTCCGTGGCGTTTCTAGAGTCGTCCGTTTTCATCGACAGTCTTGTCGTGAGCTTTGGAGGAGGTAGGCCAGCATCGTATGCTTTCTTCAGCTTTTCATATGTTCGAGTTCCGCGAAGATCTTTGACGAGTATGGGTTGAATCTGCTGTAGCGCAACGCCGGCAGCTTCATCGGAGGCGTCGGAATATAGACGATATGGCAAGCCCTCAATGGGATGACCCAGCAGCGGCGCGCTTTGCAGTGCTTTCTTTGCTGCGCGGAAAGCATACTCCTGCTCAACCCCCCAAGTCCACTTAGCTCCTTTCCGTAATAGTTGGAACAAGGGCGCGCATATATTCGCGTAGAAAGGGATAAATCCTGAGAAGGACACCACCATCCCCAAAAATCCTTGAAGTTGAGCGAGTTTCCGCGGCCGTTCGAGATCGAGTATTGCGCGAACTTTCTCTTGGTGCGTCAACAGTCCCAACCTTGACACCTTGTGTCCGAGTAGCAGAATTGACGAATAAAACAAATGGCACTTCGTCGGCGATAGCGTGACTCCTGATTCCTCGATAGCCCCAAGTACCTTGTCGAGATGCTCAATGTGCTCTTCGTAGCTTTGTGAGTATACCACAATATCATTGATATACACCAGACAGAAAAGCCAGAGATAAGGGGCGAGAATGCCTTGCATAACTCGTTGGAAAATCGAAGGTCCGTTTCTGAGGCCAAACGGCATCCTTTTGAACTGGGCTAATCCCCTGTGCGTTCTGAAGGCGGTTTTTTCTACGTCGTCGGGATCTACGTCCAATTGATTGAATCCCGCTAACGCATCCAAGGAGGATAAGACCTGTGATCCGGAGAGGGATTGTAGGATTTCAGCCTGTCTTGGAATGGGGAACTCATCCGCAATAGTTACTGCATTGAGTTTCCTGTAATCAACACAGAATCTTGGTTTACCATTGCGATAGGCTATCACGACGGGCGCACTCCAAGGACTAACAGAGGGTTCGATTACACCTTGTTCAAACCATTTCTCCAGCTGCTCATCAATTATACGCCGTTTCTCGGGAGAGCTTCCATACATGGGGACAGCAATGGGGTCTACCCCTTCTTTGGTCCGAATCGGGGCTTTCGCTTTTAGATGACCCAATCGGCCGTCAAAGCCGAAGGCTTTGATGCGTCGCTTAAGCATTTCCCAAGCTTTTGCTCTCAATTCTGTTGGCAGGCTCCCAACGTCCAGCAACTCCTCCATCAAAGCCGACGGGTACACTTTCGAGTCGGGCATCGCGGCCGTTTTGGGTCCATATTCTTCCCCTTCCTCTTCATTCGGTCGCCAATCTTCTCCTCCACTCGGGACTCTTCCTTCTGGATCTCGCATGTGCACTCCATTCCATTCATTTTCTTCCGCTGGAGGAACCACCGAGTCGAAATTCGTACGAATACGAGTCTTAGGACTACTTGCTGGAGCTTTCTCTCCCTTCTCGACCTGAGCTTCTTCCGTGGTCGAGCGAGCTTCGATGATGCGCTTCACCACCGCTGTCTTCCCTTCCAGGATTCGGAGCCCTTCCTTCGTCTCGGGTTTGTCGAAGTATTCTTGAGGATCTGTGAGTGTACCGAGAATCTCCCCTTTCCTAACGAACCGGGGACGTTCGCTCATGTTGCTGACGGGTATTACAGGTTTTCTCGCCGAAATAAGGGTATTGGGCACTGAGAAGAAGGAGTCCTCGGGGTTTGCGAGCAAGTTCCGCTCAACTAGCCATTCTTTGTCCTCCGAGAAGTCGCCATCTACACGGACCATCTTGCACTCGTGAGCTCTGATCCTATAGTCCTGAGCCGCTCTCACGGTCTTTACTTCCAGTCCATTCCTCCTTGCTCGTCACTTTCTACGCGTCTTCGCTCGACGATGTTCCTTTGCTTTAGTGAAACGTCGCGAATGTTCAGTTAATCCAGCCGCCAGGTGGTGTACTTCCGCTCTTCCCATGAAAGGTTCGACTCCCGTCGTAGGCACTTCGTACGGCAAGTCTCCGAATAGGATTTTAGTCCCCGTCTCCACGTTTCGTCTGACTCCGAGTTCGTAGTTGGTCTGAAAGTCCTCGCCCAAGAGGATTGGAACGCTCATGCCCTTCACCACATATGCTTCAGCCTCCATTTCAAGCAGCTCATCTCCCGTCGTTGGCATCCACACTTTAAGCTTGGTGTACCCCTTAATCGTGGTGTCCTTGTCGGTAAGCTGCTCCAAGTTCATTCGATGTCCCTGCCTAACGGAAGGGGGGTTCTTTAAGCTTGAATGATACTCTTCTGAAATCAGCGTGATATCAGCACAGGAGTCCAGACGGAGGTCGATGGGGTCGTCTTCGAGTGATCCCACCCATCCCCGTACGGATAGTACCGAAATGCCGATTGCTGATTCACTGGCTTTGTGGCTTCTCTTTCGACGCAGAGAGACAATTTCCGACTTAGTCGGAGGTGGGGGCAGCCACTTCTCTTCTCGATGGACGTCTCTCTCCCATTCGTTCCTGCCGATCGACGTCATTTCGGGCACTTTTTCCACCAAATCTCCTGCAATCTCCTCTTCATCGGCGTCCTCGATGACACCGCGTCTCGCTTTCGGCATCCTAGCCTCATTGATCCAATACTCATCTTCGACTTCCTCAACCTCCACTTTCCGGACGCTTCGCATGCGACCTACTGTCTCTTCTTTCGGTGTCCAGGTGTCCTGTTCGAGTTTACCAATATCCGGGTTACTGACCATATCGGGCTTAGGCTTCGAGTGTCTTAGCGCTAACGCTTCGACTACGACGAATGCGGCCGAATTCAAAAAGACTCCTCGTTGATCCATCCGTCGAGGAGTACGACATACGCACTGTGATACAGAAGTTCTGCTTCGTCTCCTACAGAACTCGTCGAGATGGTGAGTACGCCTCTTTTCTGTTTTTCGATATAAGCGTTCCAGTCGGGACATTCGCGATCCCAGTGGTTAGCGCTGCCGCAGACCTTGCATGGCGATGGCGGGGCTTTTCCCATTTTCGTCATGACTTGATCGTTCTTAGGAAAAGGGTACCCCCCTTTCGGAGGGGGACGTTGTCTCTTCTGGAGAATGGCATACACTTGTTTTACTGTAGCCTCGCCATCCGACACACTCAATGTTGATACTTCGACAGCAGGGACGTCGAGTTCCTCCTCGGCTCCGTCCAACCCTTCCGCCCCGGCCTCAGTGACATTCGCTCTCCGGTACTGACGGTTAGACGGAGCTGAGGCATTCATGGAAAAACCTAGCCGGCGTAGCGTGGCGGGGAGGTTTTGGAGAGTTAGAGCATCTGGTGGGTTTCTAGTCACTACTTCCACCAGCTCCTCCTCATGGTCGTTCACCCGTTCGTAAAGCTCTTCCGTGGACTTAATGTTTTCCACTACGAGAATGGTGCTCCACGCGATGGGAGCCTTGCACATGATCAGGAAGACTTCAAGCGGTCCCCCATCATCCGTATTCGCTAGCAGCCTGACGTACTGCGTGCGGCGTCCGAGGAATTTCTGAGGAGATTCTTTCTCATGCCCGGGTTGACGGAAGGACTGTTGCTCGAATTTTAAATTCATACGGAGCTGCCATTTCTTTCCTAAGTAATGGTCTTTAATGACTTGTAAATAGGTTAGATAATGTCCTCTCATATGAGCTTGCCGAGCAACGGGTAGAGTGGAGAACCATAATTGGATTTGAGATCCAGTTTTCAAGCGGGATGGTAACCAGAAACCTAAGGCCCTCGGAATCCAGCCTTGCAGATTCGCCAATTGACTGACTTCCCAAAAGTAGTCGATGGCGGTGTCATGATCCCCGTCCCATTCGGGCAGTGACTCCACCTTGACTTTCGGCTCAATCGTTGGCACTAGCATCCCATAAGGCGCACCTGGTGCAACGTAAGGGAACCGATGGTCCGACCGCCCCCCTCTGCTGCTACTACTCGAGCTACTACCCCCCGAGTCCAGATCCGAAGGAGGCGGGTCTGGCGGTGACCGCGATCTATTTCTCCGTCTTCTATCCAAGGGAGGGGTTCTCCAACCGCGCGGGGGAGGCGGTCTCCACGGTCCTCCTCTTCGGTCTCGTCTTGGATCAGCATCATCCCCCTCGTCGTCGTCTGGAGGATCGCCGTCTCCTCCTGCTCCCACCTGCGCTCTGTCCCTGGCTCCTCTCTCATCATCTTCTTCCGGCTCCTCATGGGGTATCGAGCGAG
This sequence comes from Mycena leptocephala, assembly GCA_029378395.1. Taxonomy (NCBI): domain Eukaryota; kingdom Fungi; phylum Basidiomycota; class Agaricomycetes; order Agaricales; family Mycenaceae; genus Mycena; species Mycena leptocephala. The sequence goes on along the minus strand of JARJLF010001265.1, from coordinate 51,689 downwards.
CTGCACTTCCTCTTTCTTCTCACTGATCATGCGACCTCTGCTGTCTTGTAGGCGGATCGTTAGTATCCTTATGCTCTTTTGGGCCGCTTCCCCGATGGTCGCGTCTGGCTCCGAAATCCATATGCGGTGGTAAGTCTTTCCCAGCAAAAGTTGCATGGAACGAGTCCTCGTCTATCTCCGAGACTCTTTCCAAGATGGGTTGACGACTTGAAATACGTCCGCGAGCAGGGGTGCGCGAATCAGCTTTTGATTTTCCTTTACCGGCCTGACTAATGGAGTCGTCAGGGATCGGGTACTCCTGCCTTGAAGCCATTCCTCTCAAAGGGTCCGGAAGATTGGGGCCAGGTACTGACGTCGCGAAGGTGAAGCTTCTCGGAGAAGCAGGAGTAAAGAACTCAGATGGATCCTTGAACGGGGTGCCTGAGCTGAGGAGACCTTCTTTGGATGACGGTATTCCCCAATGAGGTGACGATTCCTCTCCTTGCTTGTCCTGATCCCTTTCTTTCCTTTCTCTAGAACGAGATCGTTTCTCCGGGGATCTGGATCGCTCTCCTCTTGATCGTGAACGGGGACGGAAGGCCCACGTGGGTTTTGCTTGCGAGTCTTGAGGCGCTTGAAACCCGGGACCTGCTCCGTAGCTGGACCTGACAGAATGAGAGAGCTCCTGACGCTGTCCATCCACAGAGTAGTAGATCGTGGACGGTCGCTCTTCCATTCGTCGGTCCGGGAAAGCACGCTCCAAATAACTCGGAGTCCCCATAATGTGAGGCATCCAGTCCGACGACGACCGGTAATCCCGGGGCCAGATCTTCCGCATGTTCGGTACGTGGTCGTAGAGATAACATACGTCCTCCGCAGGCGTAGAGTTCTCCTTCGGGAATACACTGTATATCTCGGGCGCCGTCGATACTGGAGAGAGTAAGATGTCCTCTTCTTTCTCTGCTCCAAACTCTGACTGATACTTCTTGAAACTACGCTGTGCCAGATCCATTCTCTCACTTAAAGCTACCCAGGTAGCATGGAGCTCGTCCAGCTCATTAGCGCTCCTCAGAACCGTCATGAGGATGCGATGGGGATCCACGATGAAGGTCGTATTGCGGCCTTGCACTAAGGACGAAGCTTTAACAAGTAAGTCCTGCATGTCGCTTATCGTTCTCTCCGTTCTGAGCAGGAATTCAGTATCCAGTCCAAACCGTCCTAAGGGTTGTTTGACGAAAGGAACACCTCTATCCACGATATCTGAGATTTCCAAGGACTTTTTACTTACTATACTTGTAGACCGCATGAACAAAGATAGATCTGTAACCGTTTGCTTATTGTACTCGCTCACTAGAGCACCCATGGGGGACAACGAGAATCCCCTTTCCATATCCGGCTGCGAGCTTTTCTCCTTGCCACCTTGGGATACCTCCGTTTCGGAGGATGGTGGATCTCGCAGGTAGGACATGTCAGGGAGATCGGTCAAAGGAGAGGGTGAAGGAGTTGCTTGGAAGTTCCGTGTATGGGTAGACCCGGAAGCTTGGAAGGAGTCGCGTATGGGAGAATCTGCGTGCGCCGTCTCCAAAGTAGTGACAGGTTTCAAAGGTTTGCGAGGACCAGCACGAGTTTTCCTTCCAGTAAGAGACTTCGGTGGTACCAGAAACGGGGGTCCAGAGCGAGATTTTAATCCGGCTCTAGTCCTAGTGGCTACCGCCGGGCTATCTGCTGCGAGCGGTTTCTGAAGTAAGAGAGAGGCTGAAGTAGCTTCCTTCTTGGGGGAGATCGATCGCGAGACGGACCTCGACGAAATCCTAGATCTTGCTCTGGAAGTATTGACGTCGGAGTCGTCTATATCCCGACGAACTGATCTAGCTGCTGAAGCCTTGGTCGGCGCGAACAAACGAGATTTGGATGACTCCAGATGGAGATCGTGAGGAACCCGATGGTAAGACCCTCGCGCTCGGAACGGCGGGTTGTGATAAGGGTGGTGCGAACCGGCCAGTATTGAAACAGAGTTCCCAGTTTGTCCACTTTGTAAGGATCGTTGACCTTACTACGGGTTAGTCGTTTCAGATAAGCTTAGGTGAGTCCGCGATCGTTAACTAGTGTGAAAGACTCTCGTTCAGACGGTCAATTCTTAAGAGATTAACTCGAGAGATGGATATCCAAACTCTCTATTGAGCGAATCTCAATCCCTCGCGAATATTCACGAAAAGAGAATTGATTATCCTATGAAGAGTAATCCAGGTCGTAAAACGTGAGATAAGTCGTATTGTTCGTGAAAGCGTAGATTCGTTGCACAAGTGACTAGCTCTTGCCTCTATCAAAGCCTCGGAGCTCGTCGACGAGGGTTGGAAGCAGTTGAGTGTTTGGTTGTGGGTAAGTGTAGTTAGATTGTCACGTGTATTTACTGACTAACCTAAGACTACCAAGAAAAACAGTATCAAATACATTCGTAATCGGGCTATTCGTAGTAAGTAAAAATCGAAATTAAAGTCCTCGCTTCGCCACTCCTTACACTACAGCCAGTGGTTCAGAGCTCACCCTAGCTCTCCTTTAGTATCACCAGAACAGGTGCCCTAGGGCTGTCATACAGGCCCTAGGGGCACAATCTCTGCCAATCTCTGGGCTAGGCTTTAGCCTTAGAAATCACAAAAATTGTGAGATTCAGCCTTCACATTTCATGGGCCGTATCACCGGCCCCGACTCCCAACCTTGACTTAACCCTAGGAATGGAGTGCATACTGCCTATTTATGCACCACCATGGAACGACCCGCTCCCAGTCATCACCATAATACCCCCGAAAGAACAAGCACTCGATGTCCTGAAACAATTCCTAAACAACAAGGTGTATGCGGGCGCTACCTGGTTCTCCGACAGATCGCTACTAGCGGGTGCAGCAGGTGGTGCAGCAGTCTTGGTGGTGGACAGGTTGGTTAGGGAAAGGTTGCTCCTCCCATTGGGAAAGGGTCAGGTGGTGGAGGGGGAGATAGAAGGCCTGCTACGTGGGACGGAATGCGCTCTGATCAGAGGCACGGATCACATCCTCGTCGTCTCGGACTCCCAGGCTGGCCTCAAAGCCGTCCTCTCAATGTCACCACGAGCAGGGCAATTCCGTGCCGTCCTATACGACAAGATTGTCTGCGCGGCAATGTCGACTCTCCCAGCACTCTGTATTACAAATCTCTGGACTCCGGCCCATATCAGAACTGTCGGAAACGAATTCGCAGATGACGCAGCCAAAGCAGCCACTCTCCTCCTCCCCCTAATATCCGTGCCCATATCACTCACAACATGCAAATGTAGTGTCAACTGTGAGGTCCTGGAAAAGTGGAAAACAGCATGGAAGGTGGCTACTCCGGGCAAGGGACTTCGTGAGATTGACAACTCGCCCCCGTCCCTCATCCTTCAATCGCCATACCTCTCATCTGCTTCCCGTGCTGATATCTCCATGCTGTCGCAGTTACACACTGACTTCTCCCAGCTCAATGCCCACCGTTTCAAATGCCGCCTCTTACCCTCCCCTGCTTGTGATGCATGTGGTGCCGCCTCTGAAACCCGTGCGCACTTCCTCATTCACTGCCCTGCCTGGGAGCACCTACGACCGCCGCTTCAAGCCGCCTTGTATGGCGCTGTGGACGTCTGCACCCTCCTCAACCACCCGAAGTTACTGAAACCCACCCTACACTTTATCAAACAGACAAACCATTTTGGCTAAGTCCCTCATCTCCTCCTCTCTCCCTTATCCTTTTTCTTGTAACCTACATTACTTACACTACATATAATCCTCTCTCAACCTCTCATTCAAACCTAAACGTACCGCCGCAGTACACTTTGTCTCGTTGCCTCCATCCCCGCTCACCGTCATGCACTCCTCCAAATGTTTCCCATCTAGTACCTTACTTTATTTTCCTCTCTTGTTACCTAGAAAACGTATTCTCACCCCAAACACCGATAGATTTGCATGATTACTACATATACTAGTTTACTAGTAGTACTGCTGCGTAGCCATTACGGCCAGGTACGGTGATGTATAGAACTCCAGTTCCAGTTCCAGTTCCAGTTGCCCTTAGACAAGTCTTATAGCACTCTTTGAGCTCTACAACTTTTGTTTCAGGTCTATTTTTAGACTACTAACCCATATCTCACTTTCAGCCTCCCTCATTAAAAAATCAGCACGTAAATTCACTTATACACCAGAAGGGTGTGTATTGACACACTAAGTAGGGGTTACGAGTCCTAAATTATTTAGGATTCGTTCTTGTGATCCCGTTTCCTGCAAAATTTCGGCAAAATTCAGCTCTCGATTTTGATTGAAGTTGTCGTTGTTTGTTGACAATTTTGATGTCCATGTGATTTCGGTTACTTCCTCCTTGCAATAACCTGCAAATGTTTTTTCCTCATTGGCCACACAAAATCCATTCCTACGTGTTCCTGATTTCTCTCCTGTCTTGCCCAGTCCTACATCGGCGGACAAATCTTCGGTTTCATTCTCATCATTTATTAGCACAGCTTTCCGGCTCCGGCAGTTACCTCCGACTTTCTGATGCTTGCTCATGTTTACTATTTACACCCAAAGGGCCTAACTTTTCTCTATTTTCTCTTTCTCTTTGCCCCCGGAATTTTCCGGGATTGGTACATGTACTGGTAGTCTATAGCTATGTAAAAATACTAAGGGATATAATCCGAGGAAGCTATCGGAAAAGAGTTCCCGGTCCATCAAAGTTAGTAGTTGCCTGTGTCCTTGCTTCACAACTTACCCCGAACCTCTGGAAAAATTTGAGGGGCTTCTGCGGGCATGAAACAATTTCTTCCTCCTCTCACTCTTTTTAATGGGCCAAGCTTGTTACGTTTTGGAAGTTGCGTTTGAATTTGTGACCTAGTATGTTGACCGCCTGTGGCAACCCAAGCCTTAGGCTCCGGCCTCAGCTCCAAACCCAACGACCTCTTCCTCGCAAAAAGCTCTGAGGACATAGAAAACATTATGCATGATATTTAAGGGCCCCTAAATTTCCCAGAATTTATGGAAAAGCTGCGAGGCTAGCAATATCGATGACTTGCAAAATATCCTGACTTTGATGGACCGGGGATTTCTCCTTGGTATCTTCCCCTTCCTTTATCCCTCGGTTATTTAATATGGTGGTAGAGGACCAGTATATCTAACACTCCCAGATAATTCCAGGGGCAAAGAGGGGGGAGGTAGTGTAGGGGGCAGAATAGAATTTGAGTGGTTGAGCCCGACATATTGGCACACTGGCGGACAGAATGGAAAGGGAGAGAAAAACACGAAATCCAGACCTAATGTGCAAATCCGGACCCATTGGGGATAATGGTATCTGAGAGCTTTTGAAGTTCATTTTACTTGATTTGGCCGAACTCAAGCCACACCGGTGCCGTTGAAAGCCTGAGGCTTGGTCATTTCAAGCAGGATATTTTCGGGAATTTATTCTTGAGATTATCACATCGCCCGCCCTATCCCGCCTCTCCCGCCATCAGCTGCCATCAGAAGCAACCTTACCAATCACGCGAGAAAGAAGAAATATAATTATCCATCCAATACATCGGACGGAAGGAAGGTTCAAAGTTCACCAAGACTGGACTCGTACTGCCATGCGCCAGCACTGGCCTCAAAGCGCACGTTGGAAGTGGGAACAAAATGTGAAGCCTATATATCGCATTGGCCTCCATTGTATGTTTTCTGAGTTAGCCTGGATATTTCGCGAATGAGTTGCAGATGTCTCAAGAAGTCGTAAATCAAAGCCCAAGTGGTGTAACAAATTTAGATAATCATTACATGCCCACTGCAAAATACTGAATTCATATGAACTGTATGGGCACTCACAGGAAGTAAGTACAGCGCTCGAAGATAATTCTGTAGTTGGCACCATAAAATGTGCTTGAACAGAAATATTTTACTTCTTATAGTGGGCCCTGCCGCACCAGCGGGCTTACCTGTGTTTATTTCAGTTTGTTGCTGTAGGCCGCGGATCTGTGGAGCATTGAAGTATCGGAAAGGCCCGGAACCCGATCATGATGTCTTGTCCGATTAACAACGACGAAAACGTCGAAAAGCGCATTCCACATGCGCATGAGCTCGCCATGCCGTTCTCTGTCCCATTTTTCATCCGCAACTGCTTGGGCATCTTCGGCCTTGGTGGTCAGCGTATGTTCATCGCACCCGTCTTGCATCGACTGGGTTAGTTCTCGAAGATCTAACATAAATCAGCCGAGGAGGCGCGCTCTTGGACCGAGCTCCACAATACGACGTGCTGGAGGAAATGTGGTGCGTTTTATTTCGTCTTTTTCGTCCAGAAAGAGGGAGGGAGATGGGGACGTACCCGGGAGACACCTGCCTGACGCGCTCACGCGTGCCTCCGCCTCTTGTTGACATGGTTTACGTGGCGAGATGTACGACGTCGGATGTCCAGTTTCTCCCGATTCTATGCGGCTGATCCTCTTCCTCGCGCATCTCATCTCCTTGCTTTACTTCCCTCATTCTACCTTGCTAACTACTCTCAGGTCGCACTGGCCGCGCTCGACGTCCTTCTCCCTTCCATCCTCTTCTCGAATTTTTCTTTTTGGGGGAATTTTGTTGGAGGACATCTGGGAGAATGCAGCGCGCTGTGCGTCGGCACTAAGCGTATCCGCTTTCCTGCTCGGGTTCTCCCGTGCGTTCCGCGAGACGCCAGGCGTGAGGGATGGCTTGGTCTGAGCGGCACCGGTGACCGAAGCGGCGAGCATTGGGGTCGCTGCGCACAGCCCTCGCATGCCCGCTTCACCATTTCCTTTCTTCCTTCTTTTTTCACTAGCTTCCGAAGCACCTTTGTGGCTCATGCACGCCTCTCTGGCACCCGGTACTCGATACAACTGAAGCATTTCGCTGATCAGGCGGCGTCTTTCTCCTCACGCCTCTCGATAATGCGTTGGCCGGGTACTTGGTTTTCTTAGCATTGTCATACAGGGGGAACGAGACGCAGGCGTAACGCCCTCGCGTGCCGGGAATAGGCGCATCCCGGCGTGCGTTTGGCTCTTAAATCGCAAGTGCGACAACTGACGCGGACCCGACGAGGTCGAGCGGCTAGAGACGAGTTTCGAGACGCTGTGCGCAGCCCTGGCGTGCTTGCGAGCCAGTGGATCACTCGCAGTGTGCAGACATAAATGGCTGGCAGGTGCTGTCGAAGAGGGGTGCCCCCAGTGATACTATGGTCTTGATAGCGATATGGATTTACGTGGAGCCCCGCTTTCGCTCTTTTTTCTGGTTTGCGTGCTAGGTGTTCAGCCATGCGCGGTATCTCGACTTGGGCTTTCTGAGCGTCAGCGTCGTCGCATTCTCACACTACTTCCGCATGCGCTAGTAGCGCGCAGGCAGATGGGAAGGTGCGCGCCCATGCTGCTCCGTGAATCCCTTCTGTTGTGTATTTGTGGTGGCTGGCGCGCCGCGGGTCCACGAGACGATGTGCATCGGCTCGGGGCTCGCGTCTGTCCAGCCAGCATCCCGTTGCGTGCAGCGCAAAATCTGCTGTATGTGTCGACCCGAGGCTTCCTTCTACAGCTTTTGCGGTGCACAGGTGTCGGTGTTCGCGTAAATTGCCCGTGAATTCTTGTAACCATGCTCTTCTCCGTCGAGTGAATATGTAGGAACAAACATATACTCATATTTTCCACGCCTAGTATATGTCATACGCACAAAATATAGCACGTTTTTGAACATTCTTTTACGCCCGAAAACTTACTGGTCTGGTTAAGCCTGACACGCCGAGGCGAGCCACGCAGATGACAACAAGCAACTATATAGTCTTTCTTGACGGACACTAGTTCCTCGATAAATACATGACGGACCGTGAGCCGGGGAGCAGGGGTTCATACCCATATGCCTCGGAGTGTATCTGCTAACACCTACCTACCTTCTTTCATTTGCAAAACCACCTGTAACGCATCCATATCCCGAAAAGACTCCTGCCCGCCAACCGTTTGATTGATCCCTGCTCCAAAGTCTGCATCAAAGGGGGACTTCGTTTGTTGGATCCAGCCGAGGTTGTGATATTCTCTGGACACGAAAAGTTTGAGATACCCATGGGCAGTGTTCGATTCGGATGACTGGGTAAAACAGAAAGCCGCTTCTCCGCCAAGGCCAATGCAGACTTGTCCTCTGATTTTATTCAATGGTACTTCATGTGGGCTTGCAGGAAGGTACCAAGCCTATACAATATCAGCGTACTCATGGGAGGTAGAAGATAACAGCTCACTTGGACGGTAACCTTCGAAGGATCGAAATAAAAAAGATACGGGTACAAATCGTGTTCCGTGGTGTTGCATATCTTGAACCCATACCTGGCATGTGGATCGGAGACAATTTCAGCTTTGTACAGATTCCCTTCAATCGGCCTAATGAGATTGCCGATACCATCCCCCCAAAAAATGGCCTGCATTCGTGGTCTAGCTCGTACATCTCCAGGGAATAGCCGGTGAGAGTGGCCTTCTCTCGTTGCTGTGCTCCAGGACGTAGTGGAAGTGGCAATGCGACGATAACAGATAGAAAGAGGGATGTCTCCTGTGGTATCGCAGCGAAGAATATGTGGGGTCGTACATGCGGGTCGTGCCACTTATTCGCTTGATGGCAATGTGATCTCCCTCTCTTTTCAGGCAGATATCAGCTGTTTCGTATGACTCGGCTCGCTGATATCCCCATGATGCTGCTCATCAAGCGGGAACAACTTTGGTTCAAAGTTGGGAGGCAGATACACCCGGACTTTGTCCTTCCAGTCCTTGACCACTGCTGCATGCGAACCTTCGGGTATGGCCACAGGGTTGCCATCGTGGGAGACGAGGATAGTCCTATGAATGTCGACATCCTTGGCCACGAGAGTACAGACAATGGCGCCAGTTGGGGCATGAATAGCGAAAATTGTCCCTGGGCGAACCCCCTCGAGGCTTCCAATACATACCAAAAATCCCAGGTAAGAATCCATGACTGTGATGAATATATCGGTCTGTCTTTATCATCAATTATTGCCTGTGATCCATCCGGAATGTCTGCAGGAACAGTCTGCAGGCCAGGATAACAGTGTCACATTCCACTGTCCACACACAGAGGGTGGAGATGGGCTTATTATGGCAGTCATTGATGGAAATTTTCATTCCCTGACTCATCCCACTGATAATCTGACTTGGCCCTGGGTTGATGTAAATCCAAAGCATAGAAATCTTTCGGAGAGCCAAACCTGTATTCCAGCAACTGGGTACTTTGTTGTGAACACCAGTCGGTCTTTGTGGATTCCACTGCAATGGGTTCCTGGAAATTACAAGGCAGGACAGGTAGGTTTGTGATGAGGTCCAAATATGTGGTTGGTTCACAAATGGCCTGACGGAGCGCAGGAATTAGAACCCTCGTGAAGTGGCCACAGGTGAATCCATGAGGGCAATCGCAGATTCATATGCTTTTCCACCCAGACTACAAGCTGCAAGCAGAACATGAGACCAAGGAGGGGACCACAAGCGATAAGATTGGGACAACATGTCAGAATAGTCCTGTCCCTGTGGGGTGAGGACAGATGGTTCAGCAGGACTCCGGACTGTCACGGTTCTAGCATCCCTTCCTATTCCATCATAATGACAGCAATCAAGAATGACTGTCTGTGAGACATACAGTGAGACCACATAAGCTCCACAAAAGAGGCACAAGATACTCACTATATTATTTCCTTTCTTGTCAGCAAGCCTTTGCAGCAGTTTCCCTAAAACGTAGTCGGGGATTGCAGTGACAAGTTTCCCATCGGCTCCGCATGTTCGTTCATCAACAGGGCATATAACTTCAACTCTGGCTTCAAACAGAGTGCCTGGACAATGGGCATGGCTGCCATACCCTGCAAAGAAAAATATCATGGTGGTATTCCCATGGTCAGGAATGTGCGGGTTGTTCAGGAAGTGCTCCTCAAAGGCCGAGAGGATTGCACTTTGGGAAGCCTTTTCATTTTCGAGATATTTGATGTGCGAGGCAGGAACGTCAAGGTCACCCATTAGGAACTGTTCAAAGGCCCTTGCATCATTGACAGCACCCTGGAGTCCAGACAAACTTTCTCTGGACACATACTAGATTGATACAATGAGCTTGAAACTTTAGATTGTAGAGGAAAGTGCGCACATTGTCGATGCCAATGATTACGGCAAAGACTGAAAGTTTATTGCTTGTCTTGTTGGCTGCATGATTTAGACAGAGTTGTACTGTCTCGAACGGAGGCTGGCCGCACACCGGTGCAGTGTCGTACATGCCACCGGTTGCATTCATTTTCTTACCTTTGTCGAGGAGCCCCATGATGCCTGTGTGTCCGTAGTCTGATCCACTATGCATGTCGTACAGCCCACCAGTTACATTCACTTCAGCACTCTCTTGCATATCTAATTTTGCATGCGGTGTACTGCCGTGCTTGTCTTTTTGGTGTTCTATCACTTTCCTTCCTTCTGGTGCCACCTCTTTGGTCCGGAGGGACACATTTCCTGAAGAAGAGGTTAGGCCAGGAGAACAATAAACGATCTTTATCTCATACCAGAAAAGATATCAATGGTAGACCTCTTCATGATCAAGATGCGCCTCAGAAGTTCAGTATCTTCCGGAACTTTGTCGTCTCCCTGGCAAACCAATGAGTGCCCTTGGATGGGTAATGAGGCCAGTGGCTCAACCTCTTTTAAGACGGAGATCCATTCATCATCGTGGGTCACCGCAACCGTTGAATTGGAGACCTATTCCTAGCTAAGTTCATTAAATTATTCGACGAGTGTGACGCACTGAATCGAGAAGATATCGATTGATAATATCTGATGGGTGATAGAGCTGAGGACAAGTATCTTAATTATACCTGGCGACAACTCTATTGGCACTCACGTTCGGAACATATTCGTCGAGCAATTCCTCCTCGTCGGAATTATTGCAATCCAATACACTGGTCTGAGAGAGACTATTCGGCGAGCGCAGCGCGACTTTGAAACCTCGTATAAATACGGTTTGGTTATCCCGCCACGATTCCTCCCCAATGCGACGGAAAGGGCCAGATTTGGTGAAGGAGCTGGCATTTGCCGATTCCGCCGTGTAAAACGCGGCCGCGCAGCCATCCTCCGCGGTGTCGTGCTTCAGTGACACTTTGCCGCCAGAGAAATTGTTGGCCACCGCGATGCGCCAGGATGTCGTTTTGACCACGCCAGTGACTAGGTACAAGCCAGTGTTCCCGATCATGCGTCGCAGGTTGCCGTTGACAAACTCGTACCACCTTTCGCCATGCTTCAAGGCGTAGTCGCGGAAGATATGCTGCGAGCGCGAGTCCCAGCTTGACGCACCGTCCGGCAGGTGAAGCAGTGCCATTTCGTTCGAACTTGTCGAAATTTCAAGAGCGGCCGCTACATTGAGATGTTCGTTGTTCACACTTGTTCTCGTTATCACAGATCCTGGGGGTAACATGGCACTTGCACGAGGATGTCATCATCCGGCAGAACGACCTGCTCAAAGCCAGGTGGGACACCGAATCGGTTGACGCGGTCGTTCGATGCGCAGAGAATATTGAAGATTGGGTCAAACGATCCATCGTCGGTGACAACTCCAATGTCCCCGATTTGTGTGCCAGTTTTCCGAGATAGCTCGGGGAGATCATCACAAGGTGCCGGGCGAAACAGAGGGTATCCGTATCCTTTCGAGAGCAGGACGCGGCTGTAGAGCTCACTATCCGCCATGGAAGTGGAGGTATGACTCGGGTGGAGAGAAGCTGTAGGGCCGTAGACACGACTTTGAGATGATTAACAGGGTGCCGTAATGAATGCTGTGGCGTGATGCACCGCATTTCAGAAACCTCCTCGCGTACTAGGCTCAAGACTAGGCTTTGAATTCTTTTCTTCAAAAGCGAAGTCGCAGGTACGAGCAGGCGTTGAGAGCGTCGCCAAGGAATCCCCTCGCTGAAGATTGCTCCCCCCCCCCCCCTCCCGAATAGCCGCTAAGACTGATGTCGTTCTTAATTTGCAGCCACTGATTGATATCCTGCATATTCAGTCTTCAAATATCAGATGAATTTTTTATCGGAATATTTTGAGGCTATTGTACGTGGGTACACCTGCTTATTCCTCACAGGAACGCTGCAATAATGTATCCTCCCGCGTTCGCCCACCTCTGGTGGCAGTGGAAAAGGTCGTAAAGCTTGTGCACTCTATTGGTTCATAATCACGTGCGTGCGTTCAGTGGCGATGACTCACTCGGTGAGGCTCGTCAGAGTCTTGGTCTTCTTTCTCTCTTTCACTACATACTCGTAACCGCGCTCTGATCCTACCATTCCTTTTTCAAGTTGTTTGACGCTCCGTCCTGGGGATTTTTCTTTGGCTTTCCTTCAGTATTCGCACGAAAAAATTAAAATCAAAGGCGGCCAGGGATACCGGGTAACCGCGCGGCGGAACTCCCAGTGGCAGGCGAGTCCAGTCGGTGACGAAGAAACACATGAGGTCCGAGCTTTCTCATCTCCATTGGCAGTCCTTAGAGGCCTCATGGGATTTCTTCTGACATAAAAATACGATTATCAAGCCGAGATGCATAACACTCCACTTCCTGTCAAACTGGTTCCTTCTGGGGGCTAGCCTCTCGTAGCCTGGGCTTCAGCATTCCTTCGAGGGAAAAAACTCAGAAAATAATGACATTGTCTCAACATATTTATGTCAACTCAACCGGTCCCGACGCTTAAGCCGCCCAAACGACCGCCGCAATGAATAGCACGGAGCTTCAGACAAGGCAAAGCGCATTGTCTCTGGAATTTTGGCGATTAATTGTGTGGAACAGGATCCCGCAGAATGATTTCTCCCAACCCTGCCCATCCGGTTAGCCCCTTGAGCAATTTTTCTGTTTAGCGACAAAAGTGCGGTTCACTCGGTGTTTCCACGCTAGGTCGATTTACACATGTCAAGCTCTAAAGATACTAAGCCGACAAATGACGTCGTTCTCTTCCGACAACGAAGCTCAAGTTTCTCGACAATTACAGTGAAATCGCAAAGATTTGTGGCCTGGATCTCTTCTAAATCATGCCCAGTGTACGCTTGAATATTTTCAAAGATTTTGGTGCAGAGTTCAAGCGGTTGTTGATGGGGATCAAATTTTGATCGGAGAAGTTTTGAAAAATGTCCAGCCCGTTTAGTTCTTCCTCAAATATTCTAATTCTTGGACATCGGGACAGATTTTCACATCTCGCCGTCGTTCCTAAGAGAAACTTGCAATTTGCGCGATGTGACGTCACTTTAGCCAAGTTTTTTTTATCCCTGTTTGATTTCTCCTGAACAGGTATAAAAAGGATGGCGAGTACATATTCACGCGATGGTTTCAGTATCACAGCGCCAACTCCTCCTTCTCTCGTTTTACTATGACTTGTCTTAGGAAGATACACGCGCCGCGATAGTGTTGGCGAGTGTTCTCTCGTCGACCGTGGCTCTCGATGCCTGCGGCCAGATTCAGCAAGCAGTGTCCTCTGCGTCTGCAGTGTATTCCCAACGGCGTGAACTGACGCGAATCAGTCGACTTCCTAGGCAACTACGCCCAGGATATATCCCACTGGGCATCTTCGAGCACGCAGGTGTCTGTCTGCACAGTTGAACCGGGGACAGCCGCAGATGTTTCAACTATTTATTGTCCGTTTTTTTCGCGTGCCTTTCCTCCTGTATATCTGACCTCTCTTGCAGATCAAGTTACTCGGTTCGACGAACCCTCCATTTGCAGTGAGTCTACGCCATCTCGCCATCCATCCACGTATCTAAAGGAGACAGGTCAAAGGTGGAGGACACACCGCGAATCCTTCCTCGACCACAGGCGTGCACATTTCCATGACGCGTTTCTCTGGCGTGACGTACGATGCGGCGAGCGGAACCGCTGCCATTGGGTCTGGTTTGATTTGGGACGACGTGCGTTAAGCTTCGATCTTTTTGGACGAGTCTAATCTGCGACGTACAGGTGTATGAAGCACTTGCACCGTTTGGGGTGAATGTTGTGGACGGGCGAGTTTCGGGGGTCGGTGTGGCTGGATTTACCCTGAGGTGAGTCGACATTCAATTGCTGTCAATTATGGTCGCTCAGATGGATTGTTTGCCAGGATACTCGTGGAAGACGAACCAGTTTGGATTAACGGTGGACACGGTCACGGCGTTTAAGCTCGTGAAGCCGAATGGCGATATCGTCTCGGTGACGGCGTCCTCTGACCCGGATTTATTCTTCGGCCTGAAGGTTGTTTGGTTCACCCCTGATTTTCTGCGTCTCGTGACTGATGCAATTCGAACAGGGTGGCTTAAACAACTTTGCATGTCCTTTCCGTGGTCGCCGTATTTTTCTAATGATTTCCTCTAGGGTATCGTGACGCAATTCACCCTGAAGACGTTCCCACAGGTATGTATTTCTGGAATCGGCTTGGAACCATACGCTCAAGAATTGAAAAGGGACAAGTTTGGGTAAGGATTTTCCCCAGTCAATCGTCGATTACTTATCCGTGCAGGGTGGGTTGATAACATACACCGTCGCCCATATTCCAGCGGTCAGTGCCGCCATTGCGCGGTTTGTGCGCGGTTTGTAAGCCACGTCACCGACCCCAAGGCGGGCATCATCCCAGCGTACAACTTCCTTCTCGGTCAGGTAAGTTTGTTATGGCTGTTAGTTTATTCGTTTGTTTTGCTGATGGCCGGCATTGTAGCCTGGGGTCTCTCATATAATGTTCTACGATGGGCCCACGCCGCCTGCAGGAATCTTCGACGAGTTCCTGGCGATTCCGCACCTCACTGAAGATGTCAGCACAAGGAACTTCGTTTCCCTGGTACAGTCAGCACCGTCTAATGTTACCACCGGAGCGAGGTGCGTGAACCACTCCTTGACAACCAATATTTATTGAAAAGTAAACCCCATTTGTAGAGGAGCTTTCCACACCGTCAGCCTGCTCGACTACTCCCCAACGCTGATCGATGCGATTTTGAATGAGACAAATGTAGGGTTTTTACTTTCAATACAATCTTTCTCCGAACTGACGTCGTTCACAGTTCTGGGGCGCCCGCCTTGCCCTCTCTGGCGCGACGTTCATCTCGTACGACATCGAGCCGTTCCTTCCAAGTATTTACACGCACAACACCAGCCCGTCGGCTTTCCCGCCGAGCCGCGGGCCCTGGTATATACCGCTCAATCTGTACTTCGCGTAGGCTGGCTCCGCATTCGACGCGCAGTTCCACAACGCACTTCTGCAAAGTGCGCAGCATCTTACGGACATTGCGGTGGGAGAGGGACAAGCGATCACGCAGGCCCCCTTGTACACGAATTATGCGCTCTACGACACGCCGCTGGAACGAATTTACGGAGACAACGTCGCGAGACTTAGAACTATCAAGGCGGCGGTGGATCCGGATAATGTGATGGGCCTGGCGGGCGGGTTCAAGTTTTAAACTGATGCCATAGACGGGGGTGCTACGCACGAAGAATCGAGGACCCGAACTCGGTCTCTCTTACTTGGAGTCGAATATCACTCAGGAATAAAGTGATGTCGGCAACCCTCATGAAGGTGGACCTTCGACAGCCTCAATGTCTGGTGGCTCAGGACACGCAAAACATACTCGCGAAAACCGACAGGCGTGACGCGCGGCCATAACGGGCCCATCAGCAAAATGACAACACCTTTTCCAGGTGCTTTTCACACTTTTTCTGTGTTTTGTCTTTTTCCCGTCTTTTCTTACAGCTTTTGATAGCCCTTTTTGTCCTTCTACAACTTTTGATCCTTTTCGGCTTCTACAGCAAGATGATATGATAGGAAATTTTTCGCTGGCAGAACCACTGCAAGTGCAGGGACTGTGCATAAAGCGAATATGAATGGTAATAAATTGTACATACCATGAGAGAACTGCGTTACGGACATGCAGTGATGTTGGACCAATGTTGGACGATGCCAGGCACACGGGTACAGAAGCTCCTCAAGGCTTCCCATGGTTCTCCGACAGGAGCCTGAGGTTCTATTGAAAATAGCGCAGGACTACGACGCGCTGGACGCATTCGGTGATGGCTAAGTCACGAAACAATTCAACGAAGTCGCGAAACCAACGCGAAACCAACGCGAAACAGCCAAGTCCGGCATCAGCACGTGCATTGGTCCGTGCGCCATGTTGATCATTTGATGGGAGTCGATGTTGCCCTTGACCGTCCGTCCCTCTTTCCTCAGTGCTGCTTCCCCCATCCTCAAGTCATCTCAAATCCTCCAGACATCTCAAGCTGCCTCTGTTTATAACGTCTCAAGTCCTCCCGCTTCCAAGAATGATGACTGCCTCAAACTGCGCGGTAATCCCTCTCCAGCCTTCAAGACTTCAAGAATATGTCTTCTGCTCCTTAAAACTCTCGGCCTCCCCTCCCGCTCCCATTCCCGCACACTCCAAGATTCCAGGTACATTCGGGACCTCTTCGAGCCTTCAAGTATATGATATTCAAGCTTTTCAAGTTCTCGAACCCCCCGATTATTTTAAGATGTCGCACTGCACACCTCCTAATCCAAGTCCCTCCCGGTATCATCCTCAGGCCGCCAGTTGTCGATGAGTAGCCCTCCCCGAGAGACGAAGGTGTGTCATGATTTCTTTACTTCTGCTCTCGACGCTGAGTTTCCGTGCTATAGCCCTACATGCACCACCTCCCTTCCATTCATCCTCCTCAGTCGACCCTCGCAACGGCCACCCTATCCTTTCTACGCCTTGTGAGCAACAAGGGACTGTGTGCGACGTCTTGCACCCTGCGCCGCTTATCTTCGCAAATTGGATGATTTTTGCAAGGGCCGCCGGTCAATGCAATCTCGCGCAGACTCCGAGATCATTGACGCCGCCTTCAATCTCAGTATACATGTTCAATCTTGGCTTGTAGCCCTTGTAACCTTGTAACAACCACCCTTTTCCCTGTTGACCATGGTTCCATGTATAGTAGTTGGTAATACTGCGGAATAAATTCGATTTTACTGTCCTAGAAGCAACTTTTGAGTCGTTTTTTGTCACTTCTGGTGTAACTTTTCCAACAGCTTTTTTGTCTTTTCGAGCTTTTAAAAGCCATAAAAGCTGCCAAAAGACGATTTGACATTGTGCTGATGGGCTCGATAGACGCGAAATCGCCATTGACGTCTTGAATTGAACAATTTACGGCTATTGCGGTTGCAGCGGCTCTGATTAGTGGGAACTCTCATACTCGGTTCAAGGCAAGACGCGTATTCAAACTCCGACAACGCGTCCATAACCGACAACAACGATTACGTAAAATGTGGGTCCCAACAACTTACAAGTGCTGTGGGTCAAGCCCCGAAATCAGGATACGTGCTTTGGCCGTACTCGAGTCTACAGTCTGACATCGGATACGAGATGGACTCATAAGACAGTGGCATTTTCGTTAAGCCGGTTACGAAGAAAATACTGTTACAACAGAAAAGTACGAAAACTCAATACAGATATACAAATGGTTTCGTGGTACAGGAAAAAAAAGTCCGATGCTATTTATTTATGTGTTTTGAACCCTAAGGGACGGGTTTAGGCAGTGACCGTCACCGGCTGGGAGCCAGGAGTCATTTTAGGCAACTGGATGTCGAATCTGTCGTAGTTATGAGCATCCAAGAAAGGAAAAGACACAAAAAGAAACGACATACGCCTCAGAGCGCCACTCATCACCCTGTCCTGCAAGCTGCTCCTTCTCCGCGGCGCGGATGACCCACGCCGCAGGGTGCCCACTGTTCGCAAGAGCGAATCCTGCTTGCTAGCCACGACCTTGAACTGCGAACTGCCCGTCGTGCTCGACACCAACGACGACACATCTCCTTCTTGCGCTTGAAGAGCTAGCGTCAGAACCAGAATCAGTATCCTGACATATCAAGATAATATGGAAGAAATCCACCTCAGCGAGCACCTCCCGCCGACTCCCATCATCGCTCGCCTTCGCTTTCGCCATACGGTCGCGCGCGCCGACAAGCTGCCCATCAATGTACTCGAACCCCGTGCGAATCGCATCCGCCAGCGCCTTCTGGATCTGCTTCTTGATGAGCCTTGTCGCGAGCTGCTTCATGACCTTGTACAGCACGTCGTGCTTCGAGTCGCGGATGCTGAACTTGACCGAGCCGACCTTGACGTGCGCGCGCGCGCGCGACGCTAAACACGGAGCTCGTGTCCTTCGACGAAGTGAGGGTCACCGTGGCCTAATATGCGCGCGGGGTATGTGAACAGCAGATTCGACGAAGAGAAACGCGTACAGTAAGACCCTCGCTGCCGAGCACCACATCTGCAAGGCCCGAGTCGCGCATCCTGATCGGGCCGGTCTTGGTGCGGAACGAGAACGCCACGTCCCGCATATCCGCGTGCATCTGCGCGAACGTGAAAGTGAACTCGTGGCAGGAGGCGTCGTCCTTGCTCTTGGTCGCATACGGGCTAAAGCGCACAAAGTTGTGCGCCTCGACCTCGACGATGTTGGGGAACAGGTGGTGACCCGACAGCGCCAGGTTCTCCACGATCAAATCAAACGAGTCGTCGGTGTATTCGACGCGCAGGGATCGGATGTAGCCGACCTAAGAGTGAATTCAGAACAGTTGTGGAGGGAGGTCGAGATACATACCTTATCCACCAGCGTAGGCAGAATCACGCCCCGGACATCCTCCCACAGGTTCTTCTTGAACTGCAAGTTTCCCTCCCCATCAAAAAGCAGGTCGCGCGTGAGTCGCGCGAAATCCTGTGCGAGAGCCTTGTTGAGCGGATCCTCGGCGATGGCTTTGAACCACCTGGAGCGGAAATCAGCATCTACACGAGGAGCGAGTGGGGAAAATACACGTACGTCGATGCAGCATCGACCACTGCGTAGAAATGGTCCTTGTACTTCTCGTGGTAGAACGCACGTCCCGTGTCGCGCAGTTCGCGAGCCCGAGTTGAGGATGCAGTAACCCGCGTCGAGGAGGACCTGGGAAGAAGCTAGCGTGCAGTGGTGCATTCGGAGGTGAAATGAGGTATCTTGCGCACATAGCCGCCCACCTGGGTCCACCACTTCCTGAGCCCTTCGTCTTTGGCGGCGTCCGCAGCCAGCACGTTGGCAGCGGCGAAGAAGGGGTCCAGAGACGCGTTCGCAATACGCTCCAGCAGCGTGCGGAGGTGTGCAATCGAAGTGCGCAGAGAAGGATCCTGGGCGAGTGTCGCAGCAGGGAGCAAACCTTCTCCCTCTTTCGCACCCTTCCGGACTGCGCCGCCCACGCGTCGATAGTGTCAAGGAGCCAGCGAACGGACTCTTGGTAATCCTTGTGCTTTTGACATTCAACGATCACCTTGTTTGACGGGTTAACACTGTCGTGGACAGAGACAAGGGACAAACCTTCTTGCCACGCCAGATCCAGCGTTCCCTGCGCTCCCCCGGGAAGAATTCGTCGGCGAGCCAAGCGCGTCCGTCGTCCAGTGCGGGTTTGTTCGAGGAGTGAAGAGACTGGATACGACCCAGCAAGCTCTTCTTGCCGTCTGATAACAGGATGAGGAATGGACGAACAAGAGGACATGAGACGTACTCTTCGTCTTTCGGCCTTCCTACCATCGGGGGACGGCGATGACTCGGATTCAGAAGAGGAGGAGTCAGACAGAGAAGATGTGGACACAGAGGGATCAAGTTCTGGCGATATGAGCTTGAGATCCATGCTGCGTGACACAGAGACCCACCTTCATGGAAATGATCATGAGGCGCTGGGTCGTCCGCACGCGCCAACTGCTCAGGCTTGGGGGAGACGGCTTCCGCGGCTTTGGCGGTACCTTTGGCGAGGAGATCGCGGCCGACAGTCCCAGCATCTGTGATCAGCTTGCGCATCTCAGCGTTGGTGAGGACGAGACTGAGGAGGGTGCGCAGGTGGTGTGAGGCTGAATAGAACGATGAGCGACAGAGAACGATGGACGAAAGGGAAGAAACTCGCCCTCTTGCGCATCGCGCTTGGCCTTCTCCAGGTCCTCTTTCCCTTTATATATCCTTCTCACCCTCCGATGCCTTGAGACTGGAAGTATCCACACCGCGTGTCTCCCAAACGAAGCGTTGGAGGATCTCGCCTTTGTTCTTCTCCTGCAATAGACCCGAGAACGTGCTGAGAACGTCTCTGATATCGCCCACGAGCTTGCGTCCCTCGCTCGACAGCTTCTTCTCGTCAACGGGCGAGCGTGCTTTGACGTAGTCGAGGGCATCGGTGATCTGGGCGTTGGTCGGTAAGCGCGAACAGCGCATGGCAGCGATTGCGCCGTAAAGGCGCATCTTGCTGTCGATATCGGGCTGGGGTGTGGTGCTTCGGGAGGCGGAGGATTTGAGGACGGGTGGTTCGGGAGCAGGCGCCATGGTGTGAATTTCGTGAAGGGTGTGGGTGGAAGACTCGAAGTGGGGTTCTGGTCAAGTCACTCTACGCTCAACGCGACTCTTATATGGTGCACGAGACAGGGGTTGGCAGGCGCCTCATTCAGCTAGTCTCCCTGAGGCAGACGGAATACCAAAACCGGCGCAAACCTTCGCGAGCTCAGGATACCGGTTCTGACAGATCAAGGATATCCTGAGGCACGAAGGTTTGAAGGAATTGATCTACTCTGCCTCTGGGAGACTATATTCAGCCTCCTATTGCGGGTCGATCGCGTCTATGAGATCATCCTACACGCTGCGAACGCCGTTAGCTCGGCCATCTCGCTGTACATGTACTATTGGAGCACACCCATTCCCGACGATCGAAATAGTGGAGACTGCCCAAGTTGGTTTGATTATGGGCAAAATGCATCGTATTCTTGGTTCATCTCGTCTTCACCGTCGACACGCCAATACTCGCGTGGCAAAAGGCAAAGAAAATCCAGAAGCCTCGGAAAGAAAATCCACGGAATCCAAAGTAGTATATAGGGAAGCCTAGAGTTTCAAGAACCCGGATGTCGCGCTTGACTGTAAAGAGGCGGTTGGTTGAAGTGGAAAAGAGTGTGATGTTGGAGGAAGGAGGGGCGGCCCGCCGGTTCCGATCATGACTTCCTCAACCTACTATTAGTATTACGAGCGTTCCCGCTATACCATTCATTTTGTCCCCATAATACTTCTTTAAATCTACCACCCCCTTGCACCCTGCCATCTTCTAACACGCTCATTCCACCGACTTCCACCAGACCGTCGACTCGGACTCGGAGCTACTCGGAGCGGTCCACGACATTGTCGTCCCATTATCATCCATCCGTCCCCCAATCTACCCCTACCGGACAACGTCGGGACCGCTCCGAGTCCGAGTCGACGGCCAATACCCACAAAGCTATTCATTTCACATGAGGACTGTTCGTCTCCCCAAGCGCAAGGCGCTCGAGCTTGACCCCTTCACTGGTGAGCCGATCCAGGTGAATGGATGGTAAGTGTGCTGATGCAATGTCGTGGAGTCGTTCTGCTGGCAGTGAGCGCGTTCTCATTTCTTCCCGACGCGTCATTGACGATTCTCTTTCGTCGGGAGCGACCAGGTTTGTGAACTAACCTGAGGACCTTTATTTCGTGACAAGAGGATGGTGACGATTCCTACTCGCTAGTCGGTAAGTATTCTTCGCCATCCCATCAACTGTCTGTCTCCGTTTTGGCCTTTACCTCTACGTTTCAGGCCAACTTGGATTCTGGCGTCTTTTTTTCTTTGCATTAATTGTACTTGGGCTCTGGGAAATCATCATGACCATTCTACCTTTGGGCTCTGGGGGCTAAACTATCGCCGTTTTCACGCGGCTCGGATTTTTTTGGGTTCTGGGGGATACAGTATTCGACTGGATTGAGAAACGTCCAGCAGCAGACGCTCGCTTTGGGTTGTGGGGGATAGGATATTCAACTGGATCGAGAACCTCATCCACGTCCAACGGCAGACGGTTTAAATTTGATTCTGGGGGCTCATATCATGGCAGAGGGTATGTGTATGCACCGTTTGGGCTCCGGTGCACACTTCTTTGCAGCTCGTTTGGGTTCTGGGGGTATGTTTTTGTGGGGGTTCTGGGGGTATTTTTTGGGTTCTGGGGTACATTCGAATATGTGGCACGCGTTTACGAGCTGAAAGCCCGCGCGGAGAATGAACACCTCCGCATGGCCGAGCGCGAGCGGCGGAGATTTTTCTTTCTTTCTTAAATTCTTTCTTTCTCATTTACACGGGTGTGTGGACTTGTGTGGACACATGTGATCCTGGTCCGACTCCGGGCATCCGTTTGTCGTATTTACTCAACTTTCACGAATCAAGCACACTTGGGCAATCGTATAGTTTATTGCAATTTGCAATATCAATGGTACTTCGCGGGAAAAAAAAAAGTTTTGAAGTCGGGAGGTCGCGCGTCCGAGTCGCGAAGCCGACATCATATTTACTTTTTTTTTTTTTTTTTTTTTTTTTTTGGAGCGTTTGAAATAATACAACTCGGTCTGCAAAGCATTCTAAGCGTATCCGCTGGTTGAATTGGGTGATATCCAATATAGCCGGGAAATTGTCGAGGAGGAAATACCGTTACGTACAGGTTTCAAGCCTTCGTGTGGGGCTCTGGCCATCAAGTCAACCTACTCCATGTTTCCGAGTGGCGGGCCGTATACCCACTAAAACCCCCTTGGATTTAATCCAGTCGTCCGGCAGGGAATCTTCGTCTAGGAGCGTACCGCTCCAGGTGTTAAGAACTAACTATTTTTTTATTGCGAGGGACCCAAACCGAGCTCGGTTTGCTAGGAGTCTGTCTCGCTTGAGGGCAGAGTTAATTGTTGCCACCCAACGGTTATGTATCTCATGCGAGGTTGCAGGAGTAAAGGTTTCGAAAACTCTCTCGTTCCTCAATTTCCAGATCAAATACATCGAAGTTGAGACGATAATTGTAAAGAAGCGGTTCTGTGCCGGCAGCGTGTTACTTTTAGGGGATTTAAATTTTGCGAGGGTACATCCCAGTAGAATCCCCCAGTTTAATTTGGGCCAAGCAGTGTATCTGAGTCGCCAGAGGATCTCAACCAACCGCCAGATTTGTAGTTGGCCAGGTGCATTGCATTCAAGCATAATGTGTTCCAGCGACTCTGGAACTCGGCACATTGTGCATTGTCCAAGGATCTCGAGGTTTGGAACATGATCCCAGAAAGAGCCAACATGGAAGATGTTGTGTATACTTTTCCATAAGAAATTTCGCGTCAGTCGGTGGATGTTTGTGGACCTGATCGAGGTCCAGATCGCGCTGTCAGTAGGTTGATAATTGAACTCATCTTCAATGGAGCAGCGAACACGCTCCAGATTGTGTGTTGTTGATTTGCGTATAGGTTTCTCCCTCACTGTTTTAATTAATTTTGTGAACAGCCGTTGAGTTCCATCCTTTAGGAGGAATCCCGGGTTGGAGAACATGAGGTCCGGTTCCGTATCTAAAAGCATTGGTGTGGGGTTCAGGTTATATAGACCTTTTGCAGGGTTGGGGTCGACCTTTCTGAAAAAGACTCGCCCTGTTCTTTCTTGCAACGCAGAGATGACCGACTGTATGAGAGGGTACAGTGGGTCAAGAGGGTCACCTTCACATCTCACCCGATGTGTAACGAGAACATTACCGAGGAAATTTGAGGAGCAGTGTACAGTGAGGGGAATATCTTTGGGGACCTCCTGTGTAACGTATAATAGGCCGCCAAGAATTGTGCTGTTGAATGAGGGGTAAATGTCTTTGTTGGAAAAGGAGAGTAGAAGCGAGATATTTATCTTGGTCTCGTTGTCTTGGCGGACCAACAGCATAAGATTCATCTCGGCACGGGCCTCACCAGGGTATTTTACTTTTGCATGAGATAGACATCATATTTACAATAATAGATAAGACCAAACAAAGGCCTGATTTCAACCATGAGGACTCTATTGTTTGCGCTCGAAGTTTTTCCAATGTTTCCACCCGACTTACAGTACCATCTGACGGAGGGGGACCTCATGCGATCTCAGCCATCACATTTGATTGGCTCACTAGTACTCGTTCCTTTGGTGTATGCAGGCAGCTCAATTTGTCATTGTCACAAAAAGGCAAGCCAAAAAGAGAAAACTCGGGATCGGATAGCGAGGTACGTATCGACTCAATACTCCTGTTCCCATTCCCACTCTCGCGCTGGCCAAGCTCACGGCTGTGGTTATATTAGGTACCACCAACGCCTCAAGGAGTTGTCCCCGGAGGAGCAAGGGGCGGCCAATGAAGAGGTTCGGCTGGCTCGCGCTCGGTATAGGGCCAAGTGCGTGTACATGTATTTTGCTCGCCTATTTGTGCATGCCATGACCACGGAAGTCACCGTTCCGAGCTGCGGGACCATGCGAGGTCTATGAGGGCGAAGTGCGTCTCAAATCAATAGTGTATTCGATCTGCCTCAGTTCTCACATACAACAGGTTACACCGCAGCCAATTCGTGGCGAGGAAGGGAGTCGAAGCCTATCAGGCCAAAACGGAGAAGCGGATGCTCATTGCAAGAAACAAAACAAAATCACGTGCGCAGCGCGCATGCCCCTCTGAGTCACCGAATGAAGCGCTCTCTTTTCGCTACTAAACGACGTTCGGATCCTGCCATTCCTTCTTCAAGATGATTGACGCTCTATCTGGAGATTTCTCTTGGACCGCTTCAGTATTGGCACCAAAATCAATGTGGATACCGTGGCGCGTGGCAGAACTCCCAGTGGCAGGCGAGTCCAGTCGGTGATGAAGAAATAAGTACCAGCAAAACCCAGACGGTAGTCATTCACGCTCTTCTTTGATGCGCTCTCTGTGCTGCCGGCATCCCGCCTAAATCCCGACTAGCGCTCGAGGCAAAATTAACGTGATTTACAAGCTCTCTCCTGGTCTCTCCCAGCTGGCGCTGAACGGCGACGATCCAGACTAGTACTGAAGGAAACTAATTTCTGGGCCTAAAACGTTGAAAGTCTTGCCCAAGTATCCAAACCATTCTGCCTGTCATTTCGATATGCCCAAGGGCCAAGGTGCGTTCCAGTTGATTCGCCTCTTTTCATTTATTTATTTGTTTGTAGCGGTGTCCATATTTTACCTCTAATTAAAATCATCTAAAGTTCCATCTAGATCCTCCGCGACTATCGCAATGACGAAGCCCTACTTCTTTGGCGCCGTGTAGTCATCTGCCGCCACTCCGTCGTCACCTCGATTAGGCGCCCGTGGAGATCAAACGGAATGCGGCGTTGATGAGACCTCGGGCATGGAAAACCTCGTTCAGGTGATTACGCCCTCCACGCCTGGGGCCGGAGACCGACCAAAGAGCGATCGGCCTCGCCGTTCTCCGCCCTCTTCGCCACCGCCCCGCTCATTGGCCGAAGGGATGCTAGCCGCGTCGCTCGCGCTCCTCGTGAAGCACTCGTGGCTCTCGGGGTCGGCCAGCACGCGTCAGCGGAGCCACAACGCGGAGGGCGAGGCGCAGGGCTCGCGGATGCGGTCGTCGCGGCAGTCAAAGGGGCTGGCGCGGCGCATGACTGAGAGGGGAAGAGAGAGGAAGTGGTGGGTCGAGCTCCGTCGTGTGGAGAGTCGGGCTCGGTGTGTGTGCAGGCGGGCCCACCACCATCGTGAATGCGCAGCGGCGTGGGTGAAAACGGAGGCCCATCTTTACCTGCAGCGCATCGCCCGCTGCGGCGGGTAGGGGGCACGTCAGGCGCGCGGTTGTGGGGTCTTGGCACGGGTGCAGATGCGCGGCGGCGAGAAGGTGCTATAGACGCTGGGCTCGGAACTCGGCGGAGGTGGGTGCAGATGCAGGCGCAGATGTATGCAGCGCGCGTCAAAGCCTCCAGGGTCGACGCAGGGCGGCTGGCGCTGGGCGGAATACGGGAGGCAATCCGCGGTAGTCGGTGGGCATGGGATGCAGGCCGCCTTCAGGAGATGAGTCAAATCTGCATTTTGCGACGGAGAGAAAAACGTGGGGAAAGGAATATATTGCGAGGTATGCGTTCATGATAAAGAAAAAGAAAACCAGATGCGGAAGATGGTAGGGCGGGATGCGAAAGGAGCTCATTCTCAAGCCCAATGTGTTAGCGGAACGGCGCCGGTGTGGTCTTCAGGATTTTCGTTCATTCTTCTCGTCGCTGATCCACAGTACCTGGGGCTTGAGCAGAGGGGTCTGGGGCACCGTGATTTTATACCCTCGGAAGAACACGGTCTGGTTGTCTCGCCACGATTCTTCGCCTGGCAAGTGGTGTGGCCAGAATGGGCAGAAAAGCTGGTGTTCTCGAATTCCCATGCGTAGGATGCGGCGGTGACGCCGACTGGCGCAGCTTTGAGCTTCAGCGACACTTTCCGATCGCCCGAGGAATCGTTTCCCGCCGCGATACACCAGGACGTCGACTTGGTGACGCCAGTGACAAGGTACATACTGCCGTTTTTAACCTCGCGCTTACGTTCGCGATTAATCCAGGCGTACCACTCACGGCCGTGCTTCATCGCACATTCGTGAAAAATCCCCCTTGAGCGCGCGTCCCAACTTGAAGCACCATCCGGGAGGATGAGCAGCCCATTTCGCTCAATTCGTCGAAACCTCGAAAGCTGCGCCGGCCCCGAACGGTAATCTGCCGTCCGAATCAGAACCGAGGCACGGGCATGCATGAATAAACGTGCCCGCTATTTTCTAGCTGCCTCTACTTCGAGGTGCTTCCTCTTCACAGTCGTATTCGATATGACGCATCCTGGGGAGTGACTTGGCACTTGCGTGCGTATGTCATCATCCGGCAGGACGACCTGCTCAAAGGCCGGTGGGACACCGAATCGTTGGTTGGCGCGGTCGTTTGCTGGGCGGAGAATGTTGAAAACTGGATCAATCGATCCTTGGTCGGTTACAAGGACAACGTCCCCTATCTCTGTGCCGACTCTTCTAGCCGACTCAGGGAGGTCGTTGGGCGGTGTCGGAAGATACAAAGCGTAACCTTCCTTCCTGTGGAGCATGGCGCGGGTGTATGGATCGTTTTCGACATGATCACCCAGAGCTTGGGGGAATGCGCACAGAGACGACGCAAGCACGGATGGGCGATGCTCCACACGTGCTCGTAGTTAACCACTCTGCGCCCCTGGGTTCGCACGTCACATTCTAAACTTGTTCTGATGTTTGAATCTGATACCAATCTTCCAAAGGCGCGCGAACACGGGAGGATGGATTATTGCAGCGGCCTCGTTGAGGACCAAGCAGGTACTGTACCTACATACAAAGCCTTAAAATATTCCGATCAAACCAGACAAACTCATCCGATACTTAAGACTGAACTAGCAGTATATCAATCAGCGACTGGAACTACGGACGCGCTGCAAATAACATCCTCACACGAGGCTTAGCGGCTATTCAGTGGTGGCAATCTTCGGCAAAAGGATTTCCGATGGCGGCGCCCGCGCTCAACAGCTCGAAGCAGTGTTAGTTGATTGATACATCTCCGTTTTTGGAGAAATAGGTGGTGCGATTCCAATGTCAATCTTCGAAAACATAAGGGAAGTACGGAACAACGATCAAATAAATATGCTTGCTCGTTAGTGATTCTGGCTAGGGATCAATATTATAGATGTTGGACTGGTGTCGGAGAATAGAAAACACTGAAGAGAGAATCGCGATGAAGTGAAAATGGCAATTCACGATCACGTGTGTTAAGCTGTGACATAGCATCAAAACGCGTTTTTTTCAAATTACAAAACAAAGGGAAAGGAGGAAAGAGGAATAGATTTGAATGGATATTACAATTTTATATCCTAGATAATTTAGAATTCCAAGACTCACCCTAGGGCACAGAATAGTAGTCTTGTTACCGCTCTGACTAGGGCTTGCACCCGTGCCGTGTATTTACGGAGACACGGGCCGTAAATACGGTTTCGGACCTGTACCGTGGAGAATTTTGAGCCTCTGACGGCACGGTTACGGCACGGGTCCACCCAGGGGGTATCCACCTGAAGATGCCGAGACACAGCCTCATAGGGTAGGGTGGGGTCTGAAGGCCTTAATTCACTTTTCGGAATTTGCTTAGAACATACCAAAGATGTGTTTAAGAGGGTCAGAAAAAAATCTGATTTTTTGAGGGGTGTCACAGTGGGTCAAAGCATCGACGAAAATAATGTTTGGATGAAGCCAAGATCGAGCCGAAACTATTGCCGAGTGCCGGGTGTTTCGATAAGTGTCTGGTTAGGGTCAAAAATCATTTAAAAAATTATAATTTATGTAGGAAATTACCGGATTTGGGTGTGGCTGTGCTCGGCTAATAGGGTCCAGCGACTGTTAATTCACTTTTCCGACCCTGTGGAAAATTTTAAGGCTGGATACCCCTTGGCTTTACGGGTCTGCGGTTTCAACTTGAAGTAAGAACTTTCCATCCCTACCGCTGTCATGTCCGCGCCACAGTTGGTCAAGGCTGCCAGGTAGGAACATTCTGTCGCTCGGTGGCGGCCGCTTCCGCGCCACAGTCGGCCAAGGCGGGGACACCTTCTGCCCATCTCAACATTTTGACCGACGCTCGGAAGACGCTCTCGTTCACTGGGCTCTCCCTAACATGCTCTGCGCTTTTTTCTGCCTAGGTTGAGAAGAATTGTTCCCCATTCAACGCTATGCCCCGTCTCCTATACTTGAAAACACAATGGACACAGCCACTAAAGTCACATGAAAATTCACGTGGTTTGGTCCCACGCCCTGCCGGTTCCCACGACTCGGAATCCGCCGTCTCACCAGATAGTCGCTCTCTCTCCCAACTATTGCCAAACTCTCTCCCCTTGTGCCTGTAAGGTTCGTGTATATTCTCGGGGTATCGTAAGGTACCCGCTGCCACTGCTGATTTTATAATATTGCAGGATACGACCCTATACTACAACCCACAGTAACTTGACTATTTTAGGGTCTCCCCGAGTTCGTACCTCAATTCTGTGTGGCAGGAAGAATGCAGCACACACCTAAAAGTTGATTCTGATTCTCGACGTCAAGACCAGGTGGTATTCGACCCACCAGATGCTACGTACGTATTTTACATTCATTTTGAAGGATTGGAATCTGATTCTAATAGGTCGCGCTTTGGACTTCCGGCTGCCAATCTACAACTATGTTGCCAATGATTCTGAACTTCAGGAACATGAACTCACCTCTGCGGAGTGGGAAGCCTTGCTCACAGTCTCGAAATGGCTCAAGGTTTTCCGCTCTGCGACCACAGAGATGTCAACTACGAAACTACCGATGCTGTCCACTACTCACGCGATTTTTCGGGGGCTTCAACACTACCTGAAGACCCTCATTTCAACACTGCCTTCATCGGCCGATCCGGCTCTCAAAGAAGGGCTCGTCAATGCGCACCGCAAACTAAGCGATTATTTTATTAAATTTGATGAGTCGCAATACTGCACGCTGATGTTTGTGAAGGCAAGGTTGCGGTTAGCACGAAAGGCCATCATTGACCTAGTCGGTGATGGCGAGGATTGTGTTCGCACGTAAATACTTGGTTCCTCATGTGCAACGTTGAGCTGGATTAAAAAATGATCCAGAAACCCGTAAATACGCCGTAAACGGGCGGCACGGGCGGCACCCGTACCGTTCAAGGCTTTACAAAATTATTTTACGGACGGCTAAACCGTACCGCAACAAAATTACGCCGTAATTTTTACGGCCGTGGCCGTAACACGGGCGGGTGCAAGCCCTAGCTCTGACCGTGTAACCGCGTTATTATGGAATCTCACGTAATCAGAAATCAAGTCGCGAAAATGGGTTGATGGTTGACTTTCTATAATCTTAGATGATTGGGCGAGGCCGACAAGCGGCGGGTCACAAATAGACGAAGAATTACTAGTTGGTACTACAATTTAGAAGGAAGGTGTTTACAGGAGAGTAGAGCAAGTGGGATTTTGGTCTCTGATTTTTTGTAGATCTATGAAATCTAATACAAAAGTCAATGTTCGCTCGGTCGACGCTTACGCGCCGACCAGCTCACGTTGAGGGATGTCAACCACATTAAGCGCCATGAACAGGCGCCATCAAATGTGAGACTGGTAAAGCTCGGCTATCAATTCTTCGGTGATGGAGCCATTCGTGGTGCAACGGAACATTCCGAGTGTGCGCCATCAAGCGCATCGCCGACTCAACTTCATCAGTATCATATATGTACTGTATATGATGAAGGCCCTCCGGGCACCCCTGGTACCTCTTCCCGGTACGGGTAGGCCCTCGAACCAGCCTCGCGCCGTTTCCCACCAGCGCACCAGTATAAGAAACCAAATAATTATAAGGCAGACTGTACAAGACTTGGAGCATATATACACAAAACTGAATCCACGGTCCGTCTAGTGGCCAGGTTTCCTGAGCGCGTTCAGCGACGTGACAAAGAGCAGGTTGATGCGCACCTGGGCGGTTTACCTCCGGTTGACATTCGATTGGTATGGTTTTGTCTATGATTCCCCGTCCGAACGATAGGAAGGGGGTCCGCGCGTTCGGCCGGGACAACTTGTGAATCGGGCGGGCATGCGTCGGCGGAGCTAGGTCCCGGGAGGTTCAACAGCCGCAAGTGCCGAGCCTGGAATTCGTACCTCTTCAAATATTTAACAAAGTTCGGCCAGGTTATATCAACTCACCCTGGGACCCGTTTGCGTGGGGGAATCCGATCTGTGCAATGTTGCCTCCACTAAGACCCAGTCGTTTATCATGAGCGGGAATTTGGATGCCGATTTCGGAAAAGTCGGCTAAGAGGACGACCGCCCCGACTCGTAATTTCATTTGAGAGCGTAACAGGCAGGACATCCAATTCATCAAGGCTTGGAAGGTTGGCAAAGTGTCGGCGGCCGTTAAAGGCAGGTTTCTGTCGCTGAATGGACCATCACGAGGTTGGGGCAGTTGGCAGAATAGCAAGCAATCCCGGTCACAACCGAGTTCACATACCTGCTCCATTAATGCTTTCAACAAATTTTGCTTTCGGTTGAATACAGGCAAGCAATGGCAGACAGCAAGCATTTTCAAATCTCTTATAGAGAGAGAACAGAACATTGTAACGAATTGCGCAACATCACTAAGTAATGCGACAGATTATATGGTCGGCGTCGCCGGATGCCACTGACATTGACAAATCAACCTCAGAGCCCGCACAAACTGGAAGTATCTGTTCAGTGACAGCATGCTAACAGCGCCCGTCTTTGGTGCACTATACTCATGAGAATAAATAACATTTAACGGGGGCACAGCATCTCGCAACGCAACGGAAGTAATTGACGGTTGGGTCCTCATGCGGGCCAATCTGCGGAATAGCAATTTCACGTTCCATCCTGGGCAGGCTGGGCTGCAGGCATGGATTTTCAAACGCTCGCGTTGTGTATCATGGCGTCTGCAATGTTGCAAGTCAATTGCGTGGGCAAGGGCAATGATCTTGGTGTCATTCTTCGTCAAATACCTGAAGCTACAAACAAAGCTGGCTATATCATGACACTGGATAGGGAAAATTGGGCCATCGACTCTGGGGACATAAGTAGATACACCCACAAATTCATACCATTGGTCCAAATCAGCAAACGGAATCGTCAGTGCATTAGCAGTTGGAATCGTCAGAGCATCAGCAGTTCTGGGGACATCGGATCTATGAATGGACTCTGCAGTGTGAACAGTAGACCCTGAACTCGAAGCCCCTGGATTGGACCAGGATCCGTGAGTTCGGTCAGAATAAAAGTGAACGGTGGACCCCGAACTCAACGCCGCCTCGTCATCTACAGTATGTTGGAGGGCGTGAGTTCGGTTTGGCGTCGTCCACCAGGAACTCGAGGATTCCCCAGACACTTCTATCAGTTGAGCGTTGTGATCACCGCTGGGCAGGCCAACAGCATGCAATTCGGCAGATATGTTGGGTTGCATGATAGACGGCGACGCCGTATGCAGATCCTCCGACATCCGTGGTGGAACGTAGAGTCCTAAACGCAGTGTATGCGAGGCAAGAGGACCATCGGCGGTCCCTACAGAAAATGATGAGCGGTGGTAGCATTGGTTGTTGACCCTTACAATGCCAGCTCGGATCGGATTTGTGTAGCGGTTCATCATCATCATCTTCAAGCACTTGGAATGTATCAGTGTGTTATTATCACTGCAATGTTGTAGAGGACTTACTGGGAAAAAACAGAGCTTGCATAGGGGCCATACGGATGTCGGGAGATGAAGTGGACGTAGAGACGGTGCAGGTAAACGAGGACGATGAGTTATCGAATTCGACATCCATGGAGCGTTACTGGTGGATGTTGACGCAACGGGGACAGAAGCAAAGGCATTGGTGTAGTTTGTAGCGTCAGATACATGTTCCAAGATGTGAGGCGAATTTGAAGGTAAGAAAAGGCTCGAGTGTATATCAAGAGCACCAGAATCTTCATCGTCCACATCCATTACAGATGGGCTGAGAGCTTGAGATGACAGTGGTAGGGACATGGAGGCAACGCTGTTGACGTTGCGCAAGAGAATTCAGGGGCTCACTTGATTCCTGAGTGTGCCCATAGCGACAGAATATTTGCAAGAATGAATTAATATATTAATTAATTGACGGGCTGTGCTGAGATAGCTGACGAGCTGTGCAGAGACGTCAACGTTTTGTAGGCCAATAAAAATTATTTAAATATTTAACGGATTAATTACAGCTTTTGATGTATGATCGGTGCCGATCGTCCGATTTTGCATTTCGTTTCTCAGACCTGGAACCTAAGTCGGTACCAGGAATCATCAACCAAGTAGATTATTTTAACACAACCACCCCGGGATACGTTGGTTAAATGTACATTGTAACCTGGAACATTTTTATATATAGCGCACAACAAAGGGAGGGCCCAATAATACAGTCGGCTGATTCCAGCACAGCGAGAATTAATTCGAAAGTTATCAACGTGAAGTATTGACCTTTTCTCCCCATTTATGGGAAAAGTAAGCTACATTATCAGTGCCTTCAATGAACTTGAAGTGCCAAGCATAATTACCCATTCATGTACACGTAGATGTATGAGTTTCGGCCCATGCATAAATTGCCGTTGGTTCAGGCAAGATTTACTTCTAATCTGTTTGCTCAGAGATGATACAGTGCAAATGGAGTAAATGGGGGGGGGGGAAATATAAGATGGATGGCCAACCCTATTTTGACTTGTATGAGCGCAAGCGCGAGCTGGCCCAGCTTAGAGCTACTGAGCGGGAGGGCGGGATCTGGCGGGGTACAGCCGACTTTGATAGCCGTCGGCAATAGCGATCCCATCAGTTCGGGAATGAGTTTTACCAATTGACTCTCCCCTCATCTTATTCAAATTGCGAGCGAAGCGAAGCTTCTACCCTAAATGCACGTGACAACGGGGAGGGCTAGCATATGCAGGAAACAAGAACAAATGAAGGTAAGAGGCCGGCAAGCGGCGAGTCACAAATAGACGAAGAATTAGTTGGTACTACAATTTAGAAGGAAGGTGTTTACAGGAGAGTAGAGCAAGTATTCACTAGGCGCATCAGCAAAACCTGGGTGTGCTATGCAGTTCTACGTATTGGTATAGTTCTGTAGTGCCGTAGTCACTGTAGTTCAGGGTACCACCTGTGTAGTTCTGTGTATCCAGGCCAGTTTTACGTAGTTGGCCTGTAGTTCTTCTGTAGAACTCTGTAGTTTACCAGCAGTCCGTCAGAAAAATTTGTTGCTGTCGCCTCTTTGCTTCAAGCTTCTATTGACTTTACTTACAATTTCTAATGAACTGACCTGCGATAACATATTTTTACTGACTACTTTATTACGGCTTTAAATTAAATTAAATTAATTGAACTGTTTCTGGCAGGAATCGAACTCATGACCTCGTGCGAACAGAGAAAATACTAAGTGAGCAAAACAACCACTCTCTCAAAGCAACCATATACATATGGAAACTCAACTGTGATATGGGGTCCACACTGTTCCCAGGCTTCAACACTCTTCACTGCTACCTCACCTCAAAGATTCACATCCTTCTTGTATATCATGAAGAAAATATTATTAAGAGGGAATAAACCATGAATTGGGTGAATACAACTGAAAATGGAATTTGTGGTCATTGGTCTAAAAATAGATGTCAAAACCAAAGTTGTAGAGCTCAACGAGCTATAAGACTTGTCTAAGGTCAATTTGCAAGAATTGGCTTCGTTAAGTTGCAAATTGCAAAATACTTTCCCGGAGCCAGCGGTTTGGAAAAATTTCACCCTTAGAATTTGGCCTAAATGTGCATCTGAGAGGTGAAATATCATACGGAAATGAATACATTGAGCATTGTTGCAAAGTTCTCTTGCCCTCTGGAGAACTGACACGTTGCATCAATTTTTGTCGCGTCCAGTCACAAAGCACGTATGCATTACTTTCCCACGCAGAGTAAACGAGACGTGTTGTTTGTGCGATAGAAAGTGTGTCCTATTAGGTAGCAGCCTATGTAGAACCAGAATTTCTACAGGCTCACTACATAGATTGACCATACTACAGAGGACTACATAGTACCTCTCCAACTACAGGAACTACGTAGAGGCCCGGTACTACAGAGCAACTACAGAGCACTATGTAAAAGTGCCGGAACTACAGCAACTACAGCCGAACTACAGCCACTATGGCCAAAATCAGGGTTTGCTGATGTAAGAACTAATTTTCGGGTGCGTTACCTTAAGTGCTTTTCCCTTTGGCGATTATTGAGCGTGTTTTGAAACATATGTTTCAGAGTGCGCGATTTTTGTTCATCTGAAAGATAATGAGAAAATCTTAGTCCAAGGGGCAAATCTGTAGACAACCATAGGGCTGTTCACAGTCGCCCTTTTTGCTCCCTTTTTGCTCCCCTTTTTGCGCCTTTTTTCATGCCTGGCAGATAATGTGTTATAAAATCCAGAAAAATTCACCCAAGTCCTTTTTGAACATTTGAGGTGGTATGTGACCTTTGAGGAACGATATGAACACCCAGGCTGCATGCAATGGAGAAAGGGAGCCAAAAAGGGAGTGAAAAAGGGTGGAAAAAAGGGAGCTCCAGCCAGGGGTTTCACAGTAGCCCTTTTTGGCTCCCTTTTTTGCGCCCTTTTTTTTCCATTTCCCGCAGAATTGCAGGTAGGACCCCGTTTTTGTTGATCTTCTACCTTTTTTGTACTTCTAATTGAAAAAAGGAAAAAAAACTGGGCAAAAAACGAAGAGAATGGCAAAAAGGGCGAAAAAGGGAGTGAAAAAGGGCTACTGTGAACAACCCTCATGAGAGGAAACATCTACAGGAATATCAAGGCAAAATGCACTATTACTAGACTCAGAGTTCACAACCGCCAGTGCACTATTCAAAGCTGGCCTTGTGACGGTGGGCTTGATTTTCCGTCGTTTCCGAGGACACCGGCTTTAATGACACTAGACTCATAATTCAGACCGACCCACCGTTTAAGAGACAATCGCTCCGGTTCCATGGTAGTAAACTGCCAATCGCAAGCTGCTCCGAAGTTCGGAACAATGAGTCATTGTAAATGATCCAAGCACGTCACATTTTAGCACTAAGCACAATAGAACTCAAGTTCTATTTGTGAACCTGGCTGACGATCCATGGAGAAAAGAAACCGGCCTCAAAAACACTCATTTCTTCGCCTATTGTGCTGGAAAGTGTCTCAAAAGATTGCCTTTTCTCTAGTGGTTCGAATGATACCGGAATCAGTCTCAGAGCTAGTCTCGTTCCCAGACATTATAGGGCAGTCGCTCCTGGGTCGCTCGCTGCGCTCGCGGGCAGGGAACCTAACGGGGATAGGATGCGCAGATGTTGTCGAGGCAGATTTTGATGATAATTTGATGTGGAGCACACCCTATAACATCTGGTGTACTTTGGTCGGTAGGGATGCGATCATGTCACGCTTGTACCAAAATATTTCTTTCTCCCCATCCTTTGTTGTATATGCCTGAAATTTGAGAAATATGCTCTTCATATATTCTGGGACACACTAGGGTTCTCGAATACAAAATTTTCTCCTATTATTGGGGATCCAGTGATGTACACATTCTAAGAGCAATTCAGGTGAATTGGGACCATGGAAAATGACCTATCCCTTGTTTTATGACCTTCTTAAACTTTCACTAACCCTATATGGTATAACTGAATTTTTCAGGTGATATCATCTGGTTCTGGGCAATTTTCCGATTCATGCTTGCTCAACACCGAGTTCTGCACGTACTCAACGCGCATCTTTTGACCCGAGATAGATCAATATCGTGGATAACAGTCTTAGAACAGTATTCAATTTGTATTGGCGCGATTTCCGCTCTGCACTCGCGGTGATCCCGCGGGTGTTTTCCCATCATTTTCTGCCCCAGATTTCTCGGTCCGCTGATCCTCCCCGCACCGCCCTCCTAACATCTGGAGCCGAGATTATCTCAGAGCACTCCTGACTTTCCACCAAAATGTGGCAACCCAAAAGCGGAAATTTGATGGCGGCCAGACGGCACGATTGGCTCATGGAGCATGTCTTGTCAAGTTTAACCCGATTGGGTTAAACGAGACTTAAATGCGGGCCGCCATCCCGAATCATGATGATGTTGGTGACATGCCGTGAGGCCGACATTTGACAGAAGTGAGTTTTGGCGGGTCGGTTGCGGGTTGGTAAATATTCTATTGCATCGTGCAGGTAGGAAGTATGAGAGCATAAGTAAAACCTCTGCAAAAGAAGAAATCAAATCAAATAATGGGTCTCACCTTACAGCTAATTGTAGTACCGAAGGCGTGCATCATTTTTTTTTTTCAGTTTTCGGCAATTTACAGCTAATGTCAGAACCGAAGGCGCGGTGAAAGAATTTCTGTTTTGGGACATTTCCGAAGAATTCCCCATAACTCGATGAGTTCTTAACGGATTGACACAAAACCTAGCTAGTTTTTCCAGGCTAATTCATCCGCAATTATTGATGTAAAGGAAATTGCGAAAATGTATTTTATCTTTCCATTTGGCACCTGAGGCATTGTTTCTGTGGAACACCTCCTAGGAGGGTGGGCACTTGTTCAAACACACTGAATTTTTGGGATGGAAGATTTACATGCATTATAAAGAGGGTAATGTTGCCAGAATTATGATTTTCTTCTCCATTGAGTCACTATTGATTGAGTTCGAAAATTTTGATCGAAAGATTACTTCCGAGTCAATAGTGACTCAATAGAGAAGAGAATCATAATTCTGGCAACATCGCCCTCTTTATAATGCATGTAAGTCTCCCATCCCAAAAATTCAGTGTGTTTGAACAAGTGCCCACCCTCCTAGGAGGTGTTCCACAGAAACAATGCCTCAGGTGCCAAATGGAAAGATAAAATACATTTTCACAATTTCCTTTACATCACTAATTGCGGATGAATTAGCCTGGAAAAACTAGCTAGGTTTCGTGTCAATCCGTTGAGAACTCATCGAGTTATGGGGAATTCTTCGGAAATGTCCCAAAACAGAATTTTTTTCACCGCGCCTTCGGATCCGACATTAGCTGTAAAAGCTTTTTGATCCTTTGGAAAGAATGGCTCATATCTCACTCAATTTCTGCACGGATTGAGGCTGGAGATGGCGCGTTTTCTTGTGTTGATTCATACACAATTAATAATTGAAATGGTCAGAGGGAAATAGAAAACTTCAGGTCATCTGGTGTAAGTATGCACTGGGGTCGGAAAACAACCTGGAATTCAGGGACCCGCCCCCTGACTTTCAAGAGTCAAGACAAATCGACCTGAAACAAGATTCAGGTACTTTGAGATTCAGGTACCTGATTCAGGTAGTTTTTGTAGGCTCACTAGAGCGTCATGAAATTCAGTACTTTTCATAGCGAAACTATCAAAGTCCAAAATAGCCCCACAGAATTATAAAGAAGGTAAGTTTATTCCAGTTCTGACCGCTCTTCCGCTACACCCATGGCATCCTGGCGTTCGCAGAGTGCCCATCGAGGCCGGCCAGGCTCGTGGTCGGGAATGCGCGCCACCAGGCAACTGATATCGTCAACATCAATAACCTCCAAGGGCGCGAAATTGTTGTCCAAGCAATATGGAGTACCAAGACGCTTGCTCTTGCCCAGAATTTTAACTGGGCGCACGACGGCAAGCCAAATGGTGCGGGATTGTTCGACAAGACAACCGTTGTCATCAGGAGCGGAGGGGAGGTCGGCGACGAACTCTATGACACGTAAGAGCTGACCATATGCAACCTCTCGTTGGAGTAGGACGGGTTTGTGACGATGGTTACGATTCACATCGACGGCGTGCGAGTACTTGAATTGTAAGCCGAAATCAAAGCGAAAATTCACAAGTTGTAAATACCTTGATAAAAGATGCATCGCGCATCATGTTCTTCTCGGAATGCATGACGAGCTCGGCTGCGCGAATTTTATCGCCGCCATTGGTGAACGATATCTTCCCCCAATGTGAAACCTCGTTAGGGACACATCCGCTCACCTGGTCTTCTGAGACTTCGAAAGTCCGCAGCAAGTAATTCTTGACAGCTTTCAGAACTGGGGCTGCAAGCGGGCCACGGGTATGCGGGTGGAGAACACAAATATCGGGGTCTGGGTTGTTATGTCAAACTTGGCTCGCACATGAACAAACAACTCACAAGACGCGACAGTGTGGCCTCGGCTCTCTTCCTCCCAACGATCTGATAAATCGAGTTCCCGATGAAGCTGGTACTTGACTTTGATAAGATTGTTTTGAGCAATTTCACGAAGGCGCCGAGCGAAACTAGCGTAAGGATTTTTGCGGCTCTTACTGGAGCGCACAAGATACCCCACAAAACGCTCCGTGACATAATTCCAGTAGCACCACATCGGTCCAGCGTTGAGGATATCGTCGGGAATGTGAAGCATCGCATGGAGGGTCAGAGTGCATGCTGAGAGGCGTGTCGGGTCATATTGGTAGTAGTATCTTTGTACAAGAATGAGACGGAATTAAAGAGAAGAAATAATGCGAACTCACTTTTCAAAATCCTGAACCCACTTGGCGATGCGTACGCGCAGCTCATTGTCAACGTAGTCCCGATCAATGGACATATTAAGGCAGTCATTGAATATTGCGACCAGGTCCATGAAGTGCTTGTAGTACTTCGGGTTCGCAAAGCGATCACGGAGTACAACAGGGCCAAGGAGGGTCGTGAATAGTGTATATGACTCTGCCGTGAAGTAGTGCTGCTGGGTCGCGAAATTTGGGACACGTGCTCCGAAGGCCGCAGGGGTTGTATCGCCAGCCGCAACGCAGGCATTCCCGATTTGAGTAATGATTGCAGGCTGCAACTCATACTCGCCGATCCCCTCGTCGAGGCCCTTGAAGTTACCTGTCCAGAGAGCGAAGAGATTTTTTATGTTGTTTTCCGGAATGAGGTGCATCAAATCATGGCCGAAGGAGTCCGGGAATGAGAGGCTGGAGAGTGTGGCGAGGATGGGAAGACCGTTGATGCCTGTGGCTTTTGAACGGTGTTCAGCTTCCGCATCAGACGGGGCCGTCTCGACTGCCACCGCATCGTCAATGAACTCGTCGTGCGTGCGGAGAGGTAAATTGAACGGGTCAAGTGACTCCCTGTTTGGGCGATGCAAAGGAACATAGTTGGTTTTATTACCTCCATCGACATCACGAATGCCGCGAATTTTGCATGCGCGGCAAGGGTAGATTGCGTTCGGACCCTTCATGCGCATGAGCTTCGCCATTGCGGGCATGTCACCGAATACACGGATAAGAAAGGCACGGAGGGAGAACATGCGATCAGTGAGGGCATTATACGTCGCCACACCGCGAGCAAGCCTCCAGAACTCGTTGCGAAGTGGAATGAGGAATGAGTCGAGATCTTTCGGCTCGCGTGGACCTGGGATAACACCAAAACAGATGACATGCTCGAGAAGGAAGCGGAGCTCGGGTTTGAGGTTATATAAAACCCCCAGCAATGGCCAGCATGTTGATTTTCGATTTTTGAATGGACCAACACCGTCTGTGCTCAATCCCATCGCGATATCGGTATCCTGGTCGAAGAAAAGGTGGGAGAAGATCTCTTCCTCAACACGGACGTGGCGGCGCCGAAGCCGACGATAATGGAGAGAGTCAAAAATGTCGGAGATTTTGCCGGGCTTGGAAGTGAA
The DNA here is from genome assembly GCA_029378395.1 of Mycena leptocephala. Lineage (NCBI taxonomy): Eukaryota > Fungi > Basidiomycota > Agaricomycetes > Agaricales > Mycenaceae > Mycena > Mycena leptocephala. Next base: position 11,699 of record JARJLF010001265.1, on the reverse strand, counting down.
GCGCGCGCGATAAAGCAGCTCTTCGCACATATTTTTGTCGGAAAAGAGGGCTTGAAGCCGTGGAATAAGGGGAAGATAGAGGAAGGTAGCACGTGGACGACCACGAGCATCGTAGCGAGGCTGTTCGCAGTAAGGACATTGATCAAGGTCGGCGTAGACTCCGACAAAGCAGCAACAAGAATCCTTGCAGCAGTCATACTGCTCTGGTTTGAGACCCGAGATGAAATTGATTTCAGACTGGAGTTTGGAGATGGAAGGGAGGTCACGGAGCTGTGGAAACACGCGCCGCATCTTTGCATATGCTCGTGAGCCGAGATCAATGTTGACTTTGAAATTATGGGCGCGGATGGCGTCCATGGCTCTGTCCGAAAGGCGATGTTCTAATCAAATTAGGGTGACTAGATTAAACTAAAGTCAAGCGAGACGAACCGCGCTGCATTTCCTCTGAGACCAATTCACCCTCAAGTAATTCGGCTGCAGTGAGGTCATGCTGAGTAAGAAGCTCCTCGTCGAGCTCGGGATCCAAATCATCCATGTCGTCGTTCGAAACGAGAGGAGGGCCCTCAAGATGCTCCTCTTCCAAAGTACTGTCACTCTCCACGTGAACAATGCGCGGGCATGTTGTCGGGAGAGCTATCGGGGCAGTCGGTGCTGAATCATCATGCCCATTGAAAGGCGAATCGTCAACGTTCATATCTGCTGACTCTGGGCTGTTGTCTCGGTCAAGACGCGACGGAGAATCAGTTGTATCTGCATACACCGTCACATCAAAGTAATTAAACTCGGAGGGTGCATACCATGCCGTGCTGGTTTCCTATGTGGAAGAGAGTCGCCACCGTCTCCATTGACGTCCTCCTCCCCCCTCTTGCGTTTCCGGAATTTGTCGAAGATGCGCGACGTGAGATTAACAGCCTCACGGTAGATTTTGGTCCGTTGGCTGCCTCCTCCGCGGAGATGGGCCTGGTGAGTTTTAGATGAGACATTTGTCTTGCAACATGTGCAGTAGACCATGTTATATAGTAGTGTAGTCAGGCTATGGAGGGTAGGTTGTGGAACGCGTCGAAGAATTGCGTGAAGTCAAACATCACGGGGTGGTGAGTGATGACGACATCACACGACATGCGTGACATCACAGTGTTACCACCTCACCTCTTGCTTCCAACCACATCGCCCGCCGTCCACCCGCTGTCCACCAGCCCAGAACCACCCTCATGCAGCGCACTTTTCGGCTATCCAAGGTATCCAAGAACCTCTCTCGCATTCCTCCTCGTCGATGGGAAGGGAACTAAGCGAACCGAGTTCGCTTGTGCAGCAGTGGAGCTGCTCCACGACTCCACGACTGTAGTCGATATAAAGGTGAGGACATAACCCATATTCCTTCTCCCTTTTCATGCCTCAAACCAACAAATCTAACCCCTCTACGAAGGAAAACTCTCGCTCTTCACGGTCTCGGGCAAAAGAGTCGAACAAAGCATCGCGGCGCGCGCCCCTGCAGGACCACAATGCTACCAGCTCGGATCCTGCACCCGCGGATGATGGTGCTCGCATCCGCGAGCTCGAAGGTGCGTCGTTGAGTATACTTACATCTCCAGTTGTTGATATATTGGCAGCGCTGCTTCGTGAGACTCAGAATCAACTTCGCACTACCGAAGCTCGCCTTCGAGATGCGGGCGACGATGAGCAACATCCCACGAACCACCGTAATGGTCAGGACGATCGCATCAATGCTCCGCAGCGCCTCTCCGACGTGACCATGGCACAAATCCGTGCGGATCTTGGCTACGATAAAGCCAGGTGGCGGGCCCTTCGGGTGCGTTAGCTACTTTCCCTTCTTCCCCCCGCATACTGACTGCACATCTACCTCAGTCCTGTGTTCGGGACTGCCTTCGCGCCGCTCGGCTGGACTGGAATCTCAACTGGAAGTCTCAGTCTACAACGAAGCGCGGCTACGCATACAATGCGGTGTGTATCTATACTTCTCGGTGCTACCTTGTGCTAACCCCAATAGGTTGAGGGCGACTTTCCCCAGCTTCGCCGCTTCATCGGACAGTGGGCCGTCGACCGCATCGCAAAGGACGTTTGGGACAATCGCAAGACCTATCTCAACTGCATTGACAATACATCAACATACATCGGACGGCGCGCAGCCAAACGTCAAGCTGGCAGATCCACCCGAACATTGTCTCGACATACGAGCCCGCTCTCACCGGTCCCCTCTCCCCCCAACTCTTCTGCACGGCGTTCACGCAGTCGCTCTCCCACCCCTGGCCCGTCGCAACTGCGCCCGCGTCCGCGCCCCCGTCTTCGCAGCCGTTCCCCCACACCTGGCCCATCAAACCCGTCCGCGCCCTCGGCACCTCGTTCGCCCTCCATTGTCGTCGGCCGATTCTGGCGATGACCTTTTGCAGTTCTCCGACGGCGAGTGCCGCAACGATGCGGAAGAGGAGGAGGAGAATGACAGTAACGGGAAAGGGAAGAAGCATGCCAAGTCGGGTGGTGGATCGTCGCCCAAGCGCCCCAAGCATTAGTTACTCGTGTATTTTCATAACCAATTGTATTGATTTCCACTATTTTTTGGCTTGAAAATTAATGAGTTTTAACCTGAAATTCGTCGCCGCACACAACATTCAGTACAATCTGGGCTGGGAGTCAGGTCAAAACACCCTGAACTGACCCCCTGGAATGTTTCCTTTTTTACCTGAAAATCCGCTGCCTGAAATTCAAGATTTTGCCGTGGAATACAAGGTGTTTCTACTGATAATACAAGCCGAATCGTACTGACTTGACTCCCTGAAATCCAGGTCGTTTGAGACCCCCAGTGATGGGGCCATCAGTACCTTGAAACTGACCTGGAAACTTCAAATCTCGTTAGAATAACCTGAACTTTTGGGACAACATGCTTGCATACATTGTAACCAATTTGATGGAGCATTTTCTGGGGCATATTTCTAGGAGCTTTGGTATTTCACCAAACCCCCACTGGATCCTTGTTTCGCTGCAGACACAGTGGATACAGAGTCCGGGGGTTCACCCGCACACGGCAGATTCCGAGTTGTGGGAACCAGCAGGGCATGGGACCAAACCACGTGAATTTTCATGTGACTTTTAGTGGCAGTGTCATTATGTTTTACAGCCGTGCCGAGGGCACGGATCGAAAATGTCTGTTTTGGGATGTTTCCAAAGAATTCCCTATATCTCCCAGTTCTTCACCAATTCACATAAAAACTAAATAGATCTACTCAGCTAATTCATGCACAATTACTGATAGAGAGGAATATGTGAAAATATTATGCATTAGGTAATTTCTGTTTTGGGGCTGTTTTTGCACTGAATACCATCTAGCATGGCCAGAACATGTCTAGAATTTTGGGAGAGGCAACATGCATACCTGACAAAACATGTGATAGAGCCAGAAGTGAGGATAATTTAGTTACAGTCCTAGCTCCAGTGAAAACATTTGGCAGTTTTTGGCTTTCAGAGATATTGCCAAGATCACATTCATCTGGACATTTCATATAGTTCTGGCTCTATCACTTGTTTCATAACATATACACGTTGTCCCTCCCAAAATTCTAGGTCACTGGGAAATGTTCACACCATGCTAGATGGTATTCTGTGCAAAAACAGCCCCAAAACAGAAATTACCTACTACATAATATTTTCGCAAGTTCCTCTCTATCACTAATTGTGCATGAATTAGCTGAGTAGATCTATTTAGTTTTTATGTGAATCAGTGAAGAACTGACAGAGATATAGGGAATTCTTTGGAAACATCCCAAAACAGAAATTTTCGATCCGTGCCCTCAGTACTGACATCGGCTGTAAAACATAATGACACTGCCACTAAAAGTCACATGAAAATTCACGTGGTTTGGTCCCATGCCCTGCTGGTTCCCACAACTTGGAATCTGCCATGTGCAGGTGACCCCCTGGACTCTGTATCCACCATGTCTGCAGTGAAACAAGGATCCAGCAGGGGTTTGGGGCAGAGCCCCAACAAGCTGTGGACCTGCTGGAGGGATGGCTGCAAGCACAGCAAGTAAGCTGTGCCAGAGGCAAGGGTTCTAAAACTTGTAGGTGAGAAAAGACACAGATCACCTGGTGTGACAGAATGTTATATCCATACAGACACAACCAGCCTTCAGCCAGTATTCTCATCCTCGGCCGGTCTTGACTGGCCGCTCTTCCAGTTCCAGTGACCGGTCAAACCGGTTGTAAGGCTTCAAGAGCACTCACGAAGGGATAATTGTTGTACGCTTGCCCTGGCAGGATGATCAGCCTTATATTGTGTGAAGGACCCTTGTTAGATGGTCTAGCTCTTCGGGAGACTATCAGGAGACGAATATTTGTACTCTCTGAGATGTAGACTCTCTAGATCTCTTGAATATTCAAGAGAACTGAGCAGACTATCCAAGGGATGATCTGGCGTGAAAGGTCGTAAGATAAGGACGTAAACGTAAGTATATTCCAATAGGTGTCGCCTAGTGCCTAGTACGTAGTGCCCAGGCAAGGCAAGGATGTAGCCTGTGCCTCTATCAGTGCTCAGAGGTTCTCGACGAGGGACTGGAGGCTGGTAGGCAGTGTGTAGTTGGTGATAAAGATGATAAGATCATGTGATCTGCATACATGTGACTCGTAACTAAAGAGTATCCTAAAATAAGTAAGTAAAGTGGTAAATGATTCCTTACACCGGTCACTGCTCGGAACAGGTTTTTATGCAATGAAGGATTACTGAGCGTTTCCCATTTATCCGTATGTCCACACAATTCCTACTTCTACATTTAGATGCCGCTTTGTCCAACTCAAACTTCTATCTCCTAATTCGGACTTTGCTTTGACATTACTACTTATAGTAGTGACACGTATGTCTACATATATAAGCCCTATGCTGTATTCTGCAGTTTGATTATAAATGTGCTTAGCTCTTATCCTCTGCTTTGCATCTTGAGTCATCTCGTCTGGACTTCATCTGGATGTCTACCCCCTACTCTCTCCGCTCGATTGGCCAGATAGCTGCACTCCCCCTATATGTCTCTTTGTGGTGCTTGCGTCTTCCCTAGCTGACTGGTCACCTTATATCCAGCCAGTATCTTTATCCAGTAACCGGTTTCTGAACGACTGGCTGGCATCCGGTCATCTGACCTTGACTCAGGATATAACAGTATAATCAAACTCACCTATCTCGGCTGATTATGTCTCATTACAGTGAACATGTCCTTCCTGGCACGTCCTCTTCTGCTCGTGGCCAACGTGATTGCGAACCTAGATGCGAGTCTTGGCTCTACAGTCAAATTGTTCCTCTTTCTCCTCTGGCCCAGACTCTTGGGGCGGCTCAGCCTGCTTCAACGTATTTGGCTGGTCCCATTTCTAGTCTGATTCCTCCCTGCATTACTATTTGCTGGTCGTTGCCCTCCTGTCCTACTGCAGTTCCGGGTCTCATTACTACACCCCGGACACCCAAACACCCAATGGTATTTCCCCGTTCTCCTCATCCAATTCGCACCCAACCAACTACTGTGGAAACCGGACCTATCCTTGGGCCCCGGTTTGAGGAAGATCCGGAGGATTCTCCTGTGGAGCAGCCTAGCTCTCCAATCCTTTCGCCCTCCCATCACGGTACTCCTCTTCCTCCTGATCCTTCCGATGGAGGTGGAGATGATGACGATGATAACGGTGGCGACAATAATCCTCCTCATCCTCCTGGCCCTCCCAGGCCTGGTCCGGCCGGTCCTCCCAGTGGTGGTCAAGGCCCCCCAGGCAGTGGTGGAGGCGGTCCAGCAGGACCGCCTTGCTGACCTTCTACACCAGATCCCAACAAGACTCTGTTTATTCAGACCCTCTCCTCTTTCCGGGACGCCGTCGACATTTGGAATCGACAAACCATGGCTCCTCGTTCTACCAAGTTGAATCTCCGGAACCGTGACACCTTTGATGGGTACAATCCAGCCAAACTTAATCCATTCCTCACCCAGTGCTATCTCCATTTTGTTGAACGCACACAGGATTTCCCCACCAATGACGACAAAATCCTTTTCATGATTTCCTATCTTCAGGGTACTGCTCAGCAATGGTTCGCTCCCAACCTGTACGATCCAACCGCCGTTCCAGCTTGGGACAGAAACTTTCTGGTCTTCGTCCAGGAGCTTACCATGAATTTTGGCCTGCAAGATCTGGCTGGGGACGTGGAAGATCGCATCTGGCTCTGTCGCATGAAACATGGCGACCAGATTGCGACTTACATCATTGAATTCGATCAACTCATGCTTCTCACCCAGTGGGGTGATTCTGCCCTCCAGCATCAGTTTTATGAGGGTCTCCCTCGCCGGATCAAGGATGACATGGTAAATCATGCCTATGTTAATACCTTGACTGGGGTCAAATCCGTTGCCCAGCTCATTGACACCCAGTATTGGAAGCACGAAGGCAAGAAGGAGCGTGAACGGGACCATGACAGAGGCTCTGGTGCCGGTGGAAACTCCAGTAATATGGCCAGTAATACCGGTGAAACGGTGCGCTTACAATACGTCTTGAATATGCTAGTTATAGCGTGTTGTGGAAACAACACTAAAACCACACAAACAATATCTTATCACTCCCAAAAGACTAGCGCAATCCTTAGTGAGTTCGGGTCCGGACCGTAGTATGCGGCCAGCAGGTTTGGATTGTATAGTTAACCACGAAACAAGTACTATGAGGCACTAACAAAGTCCCCGCAGCACTTCACTTGGCAAGTTACAGCAGTTATCTTTCGCCGCGGCGTTGGATGAACGTTTGTATGAGACGGATACAAGAAGGTAGTGACTATTAAGATAGTTCTATCACTTCAGGGCAGAGTTTGTACTTGGTGTTCACAAAATATCCCCAGCAATGGCCAATTCCAATTGCTATAATGAGGCAAGCTGTTTCTTCCTTGGCAATTCTCTTTACTGCAGGACTCTCCCGTACAGCAGACCTAAACTTGTCCTCGTTTAGGGACGTTTCCTTCACTTTTATAGTAGCGGCTTAAGCGTTGACTGCAAAGTCCAACTAATCGATCCAACAGCTAATGACAGGACTCTCCCTGACGAGTGTGAAGGCAAAGCAGCTGACAAGTCACAACCAATTCTCAGGTGGTTAACCGTTTGAAGCTTAACTATGAGTCCCTTGCTTGACAATTCGAGCCAACAACCAACTTCAATTTATAGACAAGTTACAAACAGAGATAGTAAACGAATCTCCGCGAAATATGCCTGAGGACACCCACGCCGATAGACGGTGCGATGAACTGGCTGTATGCGGGTTCTACAGGCTGCTTTTATAGTAATAGTACAAACGAAAGGAGATAAACTAGATATAGTAACTAAGATGTGGTGCTTGGTCATGTAGGTTCGTTCCCTCGTGGTTCTTCGTCGATCCCGCATGCTCTTGGTGCCAGGAGATCGTCGGTTTTGACCCCCGCGGTCTATATTTGGTATATTGGCAATACCGCGGTGCCTTCAGCACCCACAGTACAATGCCGCGCCGGCCTGGGGTTGAACCCAGCCTTTCCAATACATTCCTCCTCGTGCTTGTCCTTGGTGGATCCGGCCGCGGGCAGTGCTTGGCCCGCGAAGTACCGGAGTGCCTGAATCCGATCGTTAGAATCCGAATTAGGACTTGTGTGTCTTTGATTTGACAGGTCGCGTCGCGCCGCGGCACCACGTGATCGTCCAATCGCTTTGGCAGTTCCCTGTCTTAGGGTAATAATGGGTCTATGCTCGACCGCGGCCTGTTAGTAGGCTCTGCGGTAGGTTATACACAGTTATGGGACGCCGCGGTATGACTGCGGCCGCTTTCCTCCATAATGTAACCGTTAACACAACTATGTCTTTGGCAGAGAGGCGCCGCGGTGGCACCGTGGCAGCTCTCCTTCGCAGTTTAATGTTCCGCGCAACATGTCAAGTCTCGCTACTTCATCTATGCAGTCTCTGGGTCGCTTTTATAGGAATAAATCCCTTGAATAGGTTATAGGCGTTTTATGGGTATATCTCCTTGGTAGTGTATTCAGAGTACAACACGCCGCGGCGTCACCGCGGTCGTGCTCTGAATACTACAGTCAGTAGTCGGAGCTCGCTCTGACTCTCCTTTATATCACCTAACAGAGTTCAGGTATACAGATATATTTGTATAGCACTGAAGCTACCCTGCGCCTCTTAATGATGTGTTTATAAGCGCAAAAATAGCTAGAGGACGTGCATTTGGTGTTGCGCCGTCTCACCGGTCGCACCGGAAACCCCTCTGGTGGGCAGAAGGGTGGTGGAAAGAAGGGGGCTTCCAACAAGAACCTTTTGCTGGCGCCTGCTTCTGGGTCGAAAGGCACCAGTAAGCAGGCTGGGAATTCCGGAGCTGGAGCGACCGGTAAAGCTGCTGATGCTTCTAAGCTGAAGCGTAAGCCTTACGCCGATAAGCTTGATAGCCACGGAAAGCTCAAGCCAGAGGAACGTGAACGCTGGAGGAAGCTTGGTCTCTGCATGTTCTGCGGAGGTAGTGGTCACACTGTGGAGGACTGTAAAAAGCGTCCACAGGAGGCTCAGGCGAAAGCTGCTTCTACTGGGTCCTCGACCAGTCAGTCCAGTCAGGTGTCAACCTCTCAGGGTGATAAGTCCTCTGAGTCAAAAAAATAGACAGCAGCTCAGAATCCTCTACTCCCAGTCCGAGTTGTGTTGACTCTGGGGAGCTTCCTGAGGTTCGTCTCAACACGTCCACTCTTTCTACTGATGCTCTTTATGTTGATCTTGAATCCTCCCTCATCCGGTCCAACCTCTCTGTTCCAGACGAATGTTCAACCATTCCTCTGTCTTGTATATCATCGCTTGCCATGGGATTCAACTCCCGCTTATGGACTCTCATTGACTCCGGATTGTCTCATTGTTTTTTGTCTATGATTATCTGCGAATTATATGGTTTTGTCCTGTACACGGTCCCTCCGGTTAAGCTCCGGTATCTCGACGGCTCATCTTCTATTATCAACTGGAAGCTTTAGTCTCTTTTCTTATGAAGTCTGGTAAGCAGACTTCCAACCACCTCTGATCACGCCACTGAAATAAAGTGCCAAAGATACTACACATGGATCTACAAACTCCGAAAAAAAGTCTGACTACCCTTTGAATGTCTGAAGATCTCCCCCAAATATTTCCAGATTTTTCTTCGTGCTGCGCGCAGCATATAAGATACCTTTGATACTAAGCAGACTCTTAATTCCACCCAAATAGGGAAGTGTTCCAAAACTCAGCCAGTTTGAAGCCATTTTTTGTGCAAAATGCTTGAACTAAAGTGCCTACAGCTACCCCCCATCAGTGGGGATTCATCTAATGAGCTCTTCTGTCTTAATTCACAGTTATTTGCTTTTTCCACATTGGTTCTACGACATCTACAATCCCCGTGGCTAAAACCATGAGATTTGTGAATCTTCAATGTTTAATATGTGGCTAGCCTTTCTCTGGGCTTCAGTCATGCCATTCTTGACAGAATTAGAGGCGAAATGAAGGACAAAATATTTCATTTGAACAAAACTCCTTTAATGGGCTGTGCAACTCAGAACTGGTTCATTCTAATACTCCAAGAGCTGGCAATAAACTCCAAAAAGGATATGGGGTTTTTAAGTGCAAAATTTCCATTTTATGTGTCATTTGAAGGGAGCAGGGTACCAAAAACGGGAGAAATAGTGTTCTGTCACTGCTGAGGCTCGAACTTGTGCACATCATTTCCTGATGACAAAGATTTGAAACTCCGCTCAGTATCAGTATCAGTATCGATCACTAGCATGAGTATCAAGCCAGAACAGAACTGATGGAGGGCCGATGTGTAAGCAGTCACATGATCAGTCACGCTGTTCCCATCATGAAGCAGAACCAAACAAAGGAGTGTTTGAGGGTTTAACTTGTCCTAACACTTCTGTAGGGACCCAACAGTATTTACAGCTATTGGCAGTACCGTATGATGTTCCAGACGTTGCATAATTGATTTACGAATTATTTTTTTTTGGTTTCCAAAACTTATTTTCTTCAAGACTCAGAATCCCTTGGTATTAGATTTATACATACTATGTGCATGTAGTATGCCCCTTCCCAAAGGACTAGGGTTATATCTGCAAGAACGTGTCTGCAACGGCGATTGATGATCATATTGATGCGATCAATTCAAGCCGAAGCTGTGTCGAGATTTTCTACCCTCGGTCGGTTGACCTCCACAGCTTCAGTAATGAGGTTTAATGAGGCTGTGATGATAATAAATGAGATACACATAGATACACATAGAAGATATGCTCCAATGTAACATGAATTAAATTGAGAAAAAAAAAATGTGGGTCCCAGAACTTTTTTCCCCAAAAATCTCAGAATGCCTTCATATCACATCCACACATGTTATGTAGGTGTGGGATCGAACAACTACAGACAAAACTTGAGCAGAACCTGTGCAAAACGAGTCCGCGGGCCGTGCCAGCTTGAATTGATCGTATCAATATGCTCGTCAATCACCGTTGCAGACATGTTCTGGGCAGATTTAGCCCTAGTCCTTTGGGAAGGGGCATACTATATGCACATAGTATCTATAAATCTAATATCAAGGGATTCTGAGACTTGAAGAAAATATGTTTTGGAAACCTAAAAAAAAATTTCGTAAATCAATTATGCAACGTCTGGAACGTCATAGTACCGAAGGCACAGTCGAAAAATTTCTGGTTTCAGATGTTTTCAAAGAATTACAGTAAATCACGGGTCAATGATACAAACAAATTTAAATGCCAGTTTGAGGCCAGCACAGGAGATATTTGGGCAGTTTGAGTCAGCAGATACTCATTAATATCTCTCAATAATGATCTCCCCAAGTTTGAGATTTTTTCGAAACTTGTGGCAGCGAACAGAATTAAAAAGTGACCCATGAGCCCAAAATCAGTGCCAAACAATGACCAAACAATCACTTTCGCAGTCCTATCCTGCGATTACCAAGGTCTATACGGACCCAAAATACACTCAGTACATCTTTCTCATATCAGGTCTTCAATATAGAACAGGTGTTAGGGCCAATAGGGACTCTCAGAGTAGCCCATTTCGACTTCATTTCGATCTCATTTCGTTTTCTCATTTCGCTGGCAAGCGTGACCGGCAAAGCCCGAAATAAGCGAAATCTCATTTCGCCATCACAATCAAAGTTGATTCTCATTTCGCTGGACGCTTGCTCGTCATCTGGCGATGCCCTCACCGCTGCCCGCCCATCGCCCACAACGGTGAGCTCCAATATATCCCTCCACACCTAACCATGTGAATCGTGGCTTTTTTCAATGATTATGTGCACTGCATACTCGGGGATCTCAATCATCTAGCGAAACAAAAAGATGTTGCCAATGGTAAATTTTGAGGCGGCGGGAATGGGCGGCGCAGTGTGGTCGGGGATGGGGGACGATATGCAGAAGTGATGGGTGTTGTCAGGGAAATACAAGCGAGCTTGGTCACATCAGTCACCGAAATGTGGGTTGAAATGAGAACGAAATGAGCTCGAAAATGGAGTCGAAATGGGCTCGAAATGGGCTACTCTGAAAGTCCCTAATGGTCCATTGCAGGGAGAGAAAAAAGTTGTATCATTGACCCGTGATTTACTGTACCCATAACTCGGTCAGTTCTTCATGGGTTTGGATGAAACCATGCTAGATAATTCGGGCTAATTCGTGCGGAATTAGTGAT
>JARJLF010001264.1:0-88412 GCA_029378395.1 Mycena leptocephala | reverse complement strand
AAGAAAGATATGGAGCGAATATTTCCTGGAATTCAGAAATGCCGTGGAGTACAAATACCTGTCAACCACTCGGAACTTTCCAGCGTCTCTTGCTCTTAACCTACATCATCGTCCCTCCATTCCTTCCTCGCCTTGGCTCCTCCCTTCCCTCTTGATGACAGTCCACTGTGAGTATCTCGTCCTACTCTGCCCTCGCCTTTGACTAACTCGACCCAGGTCCTAGGCCCTCCTCGACATGACTCACTCAGGTGCGTCTCGGTCTTCTCCACCTTGGGCGTGTACTCATATGACTTTAAAGGCTCATCTGCAACCCTCTTATCATGGCAAGCCAGACTCGCGTTGAATGGAAGGCGGTCACCAGCTGCGTCGTTTCTATCTCACCTTATGCTTTCGTGTCGCTGATTCATTCTTCATACTAGTAGCCTTGTGTGATGAGTGAGCGGCCCGACCCGAGCACCCTCCGAGTCTGAATTCCATCTGGGTGCCAAATGAGAGCGCGCTCGGCAGTGGAACCACCCGTATATATATCTATGGGAGCCGGCACGATTCGGGTAACCAATCTAGGTTCAACACCAGTCGCAAACTCGCACAGACTTCGATGCACAGTCGATCGACGGCGTCGCCATCGGCACGCCTCGTCCCTTGTCATCAGTCAATCGCCCTCTACTGCGATTGGGTCGATGGTCCATTGCGCCAGCGTCCGCAAGACACCCTCTCATTTGGAACGGTTGGACCACTTGAGACTCGGAGCAAGGTCGTAGGAAGTCTCATTAGACTCCTTAGGGCGGTGTCCGTATCATATCCGATCTCCCACCAACTACGACTCGATTTCGCGCGCACGATGGGTTGGAGTGGGGTAGAGGGAGGGTAGATATCATGTTGCAGATTAAATGTGTAGAACGAATGTATTTAAAAGCGAAGAGGAATTCTCTGGGTCCTTGAAACATCTATAAACCTCCTTCGATTTTTCAAGTCATCAGAATCCAGAAGCCGTCGTCGCCGACGTAAATTGATATTGAAGGAGGCCGAGGCCCTCTACAAATGTTTTAGACATCATATGTAAGTTTCAATAGCGCACAAGCAGCAGAATCCGCAGCGAGGATTGGCGGTAGGAAGAATACATGCACATGGAAATTAGAAAGAGGAACAGAGTAAACCACGGGGAAAGGAAGTTATGGAAGGGCTGAAATTGTAGCAAACCGTGGCTGTATATCGGAAGCATATTTCTTATCATACGTTATGCTGTTTGGAAGTGAGTGGGAATAAGACAAAAGAAAGGCACAACGAACATGGGAATCCTGGAATTCTTTTTAGGAGTTGGCCTCGACGCCTGAGGCCTCTGAATTATCCGAAACTTCTTTCTTTGAAGGAGATGTTCCGAATCGAAGGAAACGCGTTGCAGTATGAGGAGAGGGGCACTGATCCGGTGCCAGCGATGAGCAGCTCTTCTAGCTTGCAGCCAGATTTTGATATGAATGCTGCGAGCGACTCGATGGGGTCGGCATCAAGGGAACACTCTGGGATTTCAAGATGGCGGAGAGTAGGGACAATGAAAGTTTCAAGGAAGCGCGGCGACACAGTGCCAAATGGGACAGTCAAGGTCAAGGATTCCAAGTAGGGAAGCGAAAGGTCAGGGCCAGGTTGATTATTGTGGGGGTCGAAGATGCTCAGCTTGCAGCGAACGAGGTTCGATGTCTGCTGCAAAATGGGAACACATTCGTGCGGGGATACGTAGAACAAAGCCAAGGACGTCAATTGCACCCACGGTAATATGACCTTCGATGCAGCATTAGCATTGAGAGTGACGGTGCGTAACAGAGGCGCCTCAATTAGGACGGCTGCGGCCCCGAAGGCGGAAGGATCGAGGCGCAGCTCCAAGTACCGCAGGAGAGGCATTGGACCGCCTAGGATAGGAATATGGGATGTGGAAAGGAAGTAAAGTTCCAGGCGCTCCCAGCGCGCGCGGTGGGGAACCATTGCTTCGAGGACTGGAGTCATGTCCAATTCATGATCACGCATACCACGGATACCGAATTGTAGAGAAAGCGGGCAGCTGCGGGACCTGTTCAGCCAGATATTGAATACGTGGGCCAGCAGGTCGAAGGGAGGGTCAGCGCTGTCTGACATGATCCTCCAGAGCGCGGGGGTGCCCAGCGCGATTTCTCGCCATTTTCGACAAATTTGTGTCAGAATAGTTGGCGATAGAATGCCGGTCAGGGGAGGGAAGCGAGGGTAAGTTGGGAGGAAGTGCATGAAGATTTCGGAGACAATTTCGTTGGGCAACGTCAAGACCGGGTATTTGTAGGAATCGAGCCGTTCCTGCGCGCGCGTTTTTTCATTCCGCAATGCAGAAAGAGAGCGCCCGAGATGCAAGATCTGGGCCTCAAGATCTGTGACGTGAGCACGATCTGCTTCAAGGTGGGCGAGCATCGAGTGCAGTGGATTTTGGGCTTTAAACGAGTGCCGTTGAGATCCAGCGGTGACTTCAAGCAATATCAGTTGACTTACCGAAGAGCCTGCCGTTCTTTTGGCGGTCCCGGAAACACTTTGGAAGAAGTCTATGCAAATTAAAGACTAAGTAAAGGGCGATTAGAAATTAAAGGCAGTTCACGAACATCCAAAGAAAATATCTGTTTCTCTGAGCTCGAGAAACAACTTGAAGGCTGACTCGCAAGAACGTCGTACACTGCCGCTGATCCAGCTCTGGTTTTTGACGTCGACCACCACCGTTATCCTGGTCTAATTCTAGATTGATAATGGCTGGACAGAGGGAAGAGGGAGAGCCTGGCAAGCGCCGGTTTTCGCGTTTGGATGTCACTGCTAAGCGCTAACCTTACTAAGTGTAAAATGGTGTGGCTGTGTTTGGCGTCCTCTCCTCACGACCAAGAAATGATATAAACACGTTCAACGTCGGAGTTTCTTCCCAGCATCCGTGGCAGGTAGATTTTTTACTTCCGCCGTCATGCACTCCTGGCAGAGTTTTTCTGGATGACCATCGTGCCCACTATCGTCTCTGGCTCATCCTCCATCAGGAAAAAATCTCCTTCCCAAATTTGGTGGTAATTTGGTTCGCAGTTTTATATTCGGCCAATCTGGGCAAATTTGGGCAAAAAAGGCCAAATTAGTTGGATTTCCTGGCTTGGCTTGTTTTGACTTTTGGTTGAAGTTTATTCTTACTCCAGAAGATCGGGTACCATAGCATCCCATTCAACCCAAGTCAGAAGGCTTGTTCCAGAGCTTCAACCTGTGGTTTGGCTCAAAATTTGAAGTCTCGAGTCAATCAAGTTGGCAGAAATGTTTCAAGTCCGTTGCCGAGCGGTGCCGTAAGTAACGCGGTTCAATCAGCCCGATCAGACACGTGCGATCATGAGGTGGTTGAAGACCGTAAACGGAAGTCGAAACAACATCGGTAAACAACTCTTCTCTTTCCCCCCCATCTCGTTCCTTGCTATCCTCCCCCCATTCTGCCCTCTGACGTCGTATTCCCACCTCCCACACTCAGTATGGTTTCCTCTACACCGCGGGACATCTGGGAAGCTTTTACGATACCCCATAGGTGCGTGTCATTGCATGGGCACTGACAGCGACTGACATCGATCCAAGGATTCTACTGTTGTCAGCGCCGCATCACCAGGTATATCACGATGAACACCGTGAGTCTTCCGTGGGCATCGCGAGTAGTTGTCACTCATAGGTCCACACGGTAGCAGCCTCAGCCTCGGTGGGTTATCTGTAAGTGAGATTATTTCCCCCGCATTCCTGTTCATCCCAGTCTTGACTAGATTCTACAGGTAGGCCCTCCTCAATGTGACCTGTATTGCTCATGCAACAGGCGGGAGCGAGACAGAGCCGAGTTGTTCTGATGAAGTTCTTGGTGTGTCTTTTCCTTTTCTTGGCAGAGCTGGCGCCTGAACTCATGTAGTCGTGGACCCGGACTCTGTGACACCTCCGGTCAGTCCTATTTTATAATGTTGGCTTGACAAATATAGAAATGTGTCGGCTGACAGGAATTTGCCAGCGCTGATGAGGGTGGGACTCCATTGTCATACTCTTTATGATCGCCTCTTGGCGTTCTTACCAATATTGCAGTTGTGTCCTTCATGATCAAACATAATATGCGATAGACGAAAGACGTGCTCAAGTAAGTATTTCCTCGTCGTTTTCGGGATTCATTATCTAATCTCGTTAATTCAGTGCGGGTCGGGTGACGATTTTACTCTGAGGGGCTCCCTTGAAACATACTGTAGCAACGTCGTCGCCACCAGATGCATGGTGAGTCGTCTTCGCGAGCTGCTTTATCCCTCCACTGACTGATTCATTAAATTAGGTGGCCTGTGAGTGCGCGTTGGCATTCCTTGGTGCCATTCTCATATATGTATTGTCGTAGGTCAGTTCATCTCGCGCTAGTAGTTATTAGTTAGCAACAACACCTGTTCGTAGTCTGTGCAATATAATGCTGGTTCGAGCTCCACTGTGCAAAAATGGGAAAAAAATCACCTCCAAGGTCAACCCAAGGCCTCGCCAAACCTTGCCAAGACGAGGTAATTGGGGAAAATTTGGCGCTAAATTATTTTGAAGGTCGCAAAAAGCAAACGCAACAAACGCAACAAATTTGGCTGAATTGGACCTTTTTTCAGACCAATCTGGCCTTTTTCCCAAAGGAGGTCTTTCCTGATGTCAGCACGATTACAGGAGCAACAATGTGCAGGTACAAGCACCCACTTGTTGTGCCGTCTGTTTATAACAGAATATAGAGGATCCCGTATGAGTGTGTACCCCCGACTATTGCCCAGCACGTCGGAGACGGGCTAGTTGTCCGGTCAGCGACAGTTCTCATTGGCGATTCAATTTCAATATCTACAGGTCGCTCTCACATTTTATCCGCCGCTAGCTCAACAAATTCTCAGAGTTCTTCACCTCTATTCAACAACGCAGAGTACTTCCCATGTATACCGCAAATATTGAAGGTGAGCCCAATATTTAATCTACGCCTTACCCTGCGTCCTATGTAGCCTTTCTCCTACATCCGCCCCATCGCTCTGGCTGAGTCTTTCCCACGTTTTATCCGCCGCTCGCTTGACAAACTCTCAAAGTTCCCCCTCTGTTCGTCAACGGAGAGTACCTCCAATATACACCGAAAATATTGGCGGTGAGCCCAATATTTACTCTACGCCTCACCCTGCGTCCTATCCAGCCATTCTCCTACACCCGCCCCATCGCTCTAGCTGAGTCTTTCCCTAACCCTTGTCGTTCCCGTTCATGGTGAGAACACAGTGCACATACGCGGCCTCCAGTTTGGACCCGTACTCGACTTCGGGATGAAAATAAGTACCCATGTAGGGAGATCTTCCCGCACCGTCTCGTAATCGCCAGCTCTGCTTAGCGCCCCATCACAACCAGCGCCTTCTGCCATCCTCGCGTATGAAGCGTTTGGCGGCGTTTCCAAATTGCTTCTCGACCAAGGACTCATTATTTTTCTTCTTTCGCCCATTAAGTGCTGCAACTAGGTGTAACCGATGCCATGAAATTCCTGCATCTGAAATGCATGCATTAATCGGTCCGTATATTTTCTTGTGAAATCCTCTCCGCCCTGTTGTCTTCAGCCGTGAACATGGATTAATAAAACCCCAGAAAATTCTTAATACCCATGCTGCTTTCGTCCTCGCCGTTTCTAACGAATAGGCCCATGCGTCGGAAATTTTGCATGGTCACAAGCCTACGGGGCACCGTCCATTACTCGCCGGCTACGCAGAAGAAATAGGTGTAAGCGCGCGCTGTTGGCTCAAAACTTGAAAGCACAAATGAACTCACCGGGCAGCAGAAAACAACATGGATGACCGACGAAGGACATGGTATATAGCTGATAGGGCACCCCTGGGGCGGGTCCAGCATCTGCAGGCCATCGGCTCGCTCAATAGCTGCAGTCGAGCGAACAGACTTTACTCACGCAGCCCGACTGCGCAGAGACACCTGTCAGGCACGCAGCCGCGAGAACGGCGAACAGATTGAGTTGCATGTTGGTACGATTGAGGAGGAGAGCTCTGTGATCTGGGCTCGTTTTATACAGACTCAGTCGGTTTGGTTGGATACCAATCCAATGTCACTCAGGCTGGCATCAGGGCATTAGTTGCAAGACACGGGTGCAATGAAGAAGGAAGTCAACTCGTTTGCCTGTCTCCTGTCCTAAAAGCAGGCTAATTCACTATCAATCACTCACTCTGAAATCCAGGCTCGTTTTATACAGAGTCAAGTAGGATATCAATTCAATGTCACTGGCTTCAAGTTCAGGGCATTAGTTGCAAGGCACCAGTGCAATGACGAAGGGAGTCAACTCGTCCGCCTATCTTTTGTTCTAAATAATTCATGGCGGCCGTTATTGGACAGAAGTCGAGTGGACACGCGTGCTCACGCGTTTTGACGCGTGGAAGTGAATGACCTACATGAATGGTCCACTCGTCTGCAGCTTCGTGGCTCTACTAATATTGGTCCACGAATAGAACATTTCTTGATGGCACAGTTTAGATTCGAATGACCAGCTGAGTTTAGCTAACTTCGGCTTTTTGCAGGAAGCATTTTGAACATAACGAGATGAAAAGTCTCGAGTGGCTTGATTTTTGAGGCTAGGGCCAGATTGCAGGCGTAGGGAAGTTGCCGAAGTGTTGGGTTTTCCTAAGTGGGAATCAATATGTGCAAGAAGGGACTGTCGACTTTCCTTCAGATGGAGGGCGGGATTCAAACTACTACCTGCATACCACAACGGACCCTTTTGTTCATCGGCAGGTGAACCAAGGCTCAGGTCAGTAAAGTGGATTTCGTTCATCCGAAGCTCTAGTCTATACTGTACCTAATTTGCGGCCGTAATTTTTTGCGATTGTCCACAAACGTAGGCAAGTGAAGGCGAATGGGCTGAATTGTCGCGGGTGAAAACAAGTACCACATATTGAAGCGTAGACGTGCAATAAAAATTGTTTTCAAGGGGCCGGTCGCGCCTTCCCACGCGTTTAAATATTCTCGACTTTCCGCGTTGAATGTTCTCCGGATCCATCACGTGGCCGCGTTTGAGTATCGCAGTTGGAATGGGTGCTGCTGTTGTAAGTTACTATGTAGTTGAATTCTAAGTTACTGATACTAACGATCTCTTCGCTGCCAGTACTCGACGACCTCGTTCAAAGTTGGAATCGCTCGCATGAATTATTCCTCGCATTACAGTATTCTGTCCAGCTCCCGAATCCTCATCTTTATTTGCGCGTCGATTGGTTCAATTCATTGGGGAGTATTTCAATCCGGATCGTTCGTTGTTGAATGTTTATTTTCACTGTCGTGGCTCTGCGTCCATCCATCCATGTTCAGCCTCGGTACTTACTTCCAGGAAGAGTCCTGCATTTCAACTCCTCATTTAATTTACCCATCTCAGATAAATTCCAATACACCGCGACCCAAAATACGTAAGGCGCCAACTTGAAGCGGGCGATCTACAAGTCCGTTGCGCCGCACCGCCACCCCGCCCCGCCTCTGTGACATAGCAACACCGCCACCATCGCGATTGATCCGATCGATAAGCTTTTGCTGTTTGTTTGCTGTCTTTGAATTAAATTGGAGTTACGTGTGCCTCGCGTGTCGCCGTAACGCCGCGTCTACTCTCTCGACTTGACGCAGCTACAACGGGAAACGGCGGCAAAGCAGCGGCGACAGAGACGAGGACGACGGCTTGAATGGACGTCGGGGCAACACAGACACCGATTCGCCGCAGTGATATCTACAACAAATGATTACCCGATGCGGTCCAAATTCTCAGTGATCTCTCGAGTCGACACGAAATTTGCACTAGTTTCAGGCCACGTGTGCGAGCGGGAGTATGCTAGATGTTTTCTGTTTCTTTGAAAATCGGTTTTTCATACGGTCTGTCCCGCCCTTCCTGCTGTCCTCCTCCAAGGCTCGCTCAGCGTCAGCTCCCTAAACTTACTCCAATGGACCAAAGCTTACCCCAATCTATGTAGCAACAAGAGCTTCTAGTGTCGACACATCTTTTGCCCCCTGTGAGAGATCGAGAGGCCTGGGAAGTTGAATTACTGTAGTATTTCGTTCAAATCAACACTGGGTGTGACGCGTGACCCAAAAAATCAATTCGACATTTCGACAACAGCCAAAATTTGGCGTGACACCAGCGAAATTTTCGACATTGAAATGAAAATTTTGGCTTTTTTGGGTCTTACAGGCAAATTTGAGCCCTGTGTGACGCTCGGGAGGTTCGACAAACGGCCGCGTGACGCGTGACCCTTGCCAAATTTCGATATCGATAGGGGGGTGCGTGACGCGTGACTGTCGATTTGAACGAAATGCTACAGTATATTGTGCTTGTCGTTTGCCCTCAAGGGAATGAACATATTGTCTGATGTAAAGCGCTAAGTTAACGTGTGCCGCGAATATACACTGGCAGCAAACCTCGACACAACCGGCTCCAAGTTTTCTACTCGACCCGAAGTTTTCGCACAGCGTGAAGTGCATCTCTTACAAGTGTAACCTCCTCGACGCTTGTGTCCAGTTTCGAAGTCTTCGCTTGGAGTGGACACATAAGAGTCTAAGATAACCTGGCCCGTGTGCAGTTATCAATGACTATCTGAGGCCCCTACTAATAGGTCTTACAGCTTTCTGAAGTGATCTGTGACACGGCGAAAAGTTGGTCTTTGTGCTCTCCTGATACAAGCCGTAGAAAGGGATGCTTCCGCATATTTGAGTCGGAAGTTTCATCCCGCACTTTTGACTTCTTGTTCTGGATCTTTCCGAACCGGCCCCTCAGCGCTTGGCGGATTTTCAAATCATTTTGCCTGACAAGTACGGTTCGGGTGCCCGCTAGTTCGACAAACCCAGAATAAACAGATAGGTTCCGATACTCGTGGGTGTCAAGTTTCATCCTGCACGTGGATCTTGGCGAATTGTCTTTTCAGCAATGATAAGTTTGTTATTCGATACTGGCGGCATGATCATTGACACGGAGGTATCTCTTTCAAACTGTTCTACCTCATGAATCACGCTAAGCATGCCTACTCAGTCCACGGTGAATTCTGGTTAGTGTTGGGGGACCATTTTGTCTGTCGTGTGAACCGCTAAATCCTCTATCCAGTATGTCGATCCAGGTTTCTAATGATCGAACTTGAGTATGGAGGCTGAACGCACGGCGGACCTTGGTTTTCGTATGACCCAAACGGTATGAACCAGAATGGAACGCTGAAGGTGGTCTCACCGGAGGCATTTGGGAAAAGCTTTATATAGAAACCAAAGGAAGAAGTTCAATTCAACCCCAAAATTCTAGGCGGGCACTTCTCGCTGCTGGCCCTTCGTTTTTCGTCTACACCTGCTTCTTGCACATCTCCACGCCGCGCTAGCAGCAATTAACAAATCTGGAGATCATGAGTCCAAGACAGCCAATGATCTATACCGCGTTCATCGGAATCTGCCTCTCTCTCGCACGTTCACGCTGCACCAGTTTCAAGTTTAGTATATGTTCCTACAATTTCGGGGTTGTGGTGAGGATGAAGCCATGAATGGAGGTGCTTGGAGAGCAATGGCCAGGCACGAGCTTCCTGCCTTCTTTAGCGCGACCTTTAATCTGGGGACATTGAAACGGAAACTCCCGGTGTCTTGGTGGAAGCCATCTGGTTATCAAATGAGCTTCCTGGCTTCTTTGGCGCGCGCTTAATCAGGGGACATTGAAACGGAAACTCCCGGTGTCTCCGTGGAAGCCGAGCCGTGTTGCTGTGGTGCACCCCAACTCTGGATAATCCCCACTCCGTGATTGTGTATAATTGGCCCATTTTCAGCCTTTTGTAAATGTTTCACGCCCACAACTGAACTGGATATGTATTTGCTGTTCTTCACCGCCTTCAAAACCCCCCGTATTGATCGATTTTGGACGCCATGTTGTATGGAACGTTCCTTTGCGCGCCAAATACTCGGCAGATGCCAGCAACGCGTAACCAGGCCCTGAGGCACATGCTTCAGGGCGGGCCACTTACTAGTCGCCAGAAATAACGGAGAACATGTCTTACACAGGTTTGGGATGATGTTCCATCGGCAGCGAGATGAATCACACCACTCACTGCAGTCTCGTGCACAGGCATCCATTCGGGGTGTCGCAGCTCGCGGCATTGAGTGCGTGCTTCTGAAACAGCGCTAAAGAGTATTCCTTCAAGTTCCCCGAGCAGTGCGGAGCGAGTTACGGCGAGAAGTCTCCGAGCGCTAACTGAAGAAATAGGCGCTTCTGCCCAGACGGAGGTGCTTTACGTCTTGCGCATTTTTTTTCGTCTCCGTGATCATCGCCAGGCAATCAGCTTCATATTCTGTTGCAACGCAATGCACACGTTGCTCAAGGTACGTATCTATAAATCAGCCACAAAAATTGGCGCCCAAGACGTCTGTGTCAAATGATCGTTGTTGCCTCTCAACTGCAATCTCTGATTGTTCAACCAGAAGTAGAAGTGTCTGGTGATTTCGGATAAGACTCAGGATAAATATTATGCTCAGCTAGGTCCCCTTTCGGAACGTGCCGAGTTGTAGTGTAAAATACATCGGCCTGAAATGTACTGACACTACGCCACAACTCACCCACCCTCGACGAGCTCACCACTTTTAAGGCTGTAGATCTCGGGCACGTAAGAGGCAGCAGTCCGACACGACATTTCAAACCTTCCTGCGCGATGTAAGGCAACCAAAAACTCTACCCACCACAAGTGCTGCCCAAGTATTACTTGCTTAAGCATCCAACGAATGGCCGGCCATTGGTTTGGCGGGACAGACGGATATAACCCAACGGGACCCTGGTCTGAGTTCTCTCCTCCCAGGCAAAACTCCCCGCTGTCCACCATCGATGGAGGGTCTCACCTTGCACAAATAACCCCAGAAAACTTCATGGCAGGCCGAGCAGATAATTACCCACCCTTTGGAAGGATAAGGTTCTGCCGACTTTCGGACACTGACCGTGCCGATGCACCACCAAGTACATCAGCAGCCGGCCAAGGCCTAGAAAACAGCAAGCTCGTGCACGGGAGCACGACTTACTATCGCAATGCACGGGGCACGGAGATAAACTAGCCAGAGTGTGAGGGCACGACTCCGGACTTGCAAGATAGTGAATGATGTACCACAAAGTACACCAGTGCGCTAGACTCGTGACCAGTCTGCGCTATGGCAAATCTTAGTGCAAGCACTATGCCGTAGGCAGACTGGTACAACTCGGGACATGTCAAAGGGCTGCGCCCGGAGTTTGAAATTCTTAAGTGGTGCCGATCATGCCGTCAAAGTTATCTTCGGTGATCTCGGTCCGAAATTTGACTTTCTCAATTAAAATCGCCCTGCGTGTTTGGCCTGCCCATGGATTTAGATGGAAATTCTGAGTAGACAGAAATGGAGCTATGTACATTCCATCCACATCTCCAGCTTTGACCAACAAAAAGTAAGAAGATTTGAGTCCAGCACAAGCAAGATCAAAGATTTCAAACTCCGGGCTCAGCCTTTTGACATGTCCCGGGTTGTACCAGTCTGCCTACGGCATAGTGCTTGCACTAAGATTTGCCATTGTAGGGCAGACTGGTAACGAGTCTACCAGTGCGCAGCCAGCCACGGCCTCAGAAAACAGCAAAAAATCAAGCCTGTACACGGGGCACGACTTGAGATCACAGTGCACAGGGGCACAGAAATAAGCTAGCTAGAGTGTGAGGGCACAACTCCAGACTTGCAAGATAGTGCACGGGGGCACAGATTTGGGCTCATGGTGCTCGGGAGTCTGGTCCAGACAAAAACAGTTAGAGCACACTGGTGCATAAAAACACAATATGGTTTCCATTATCAAATTCCACCTATATAGCCCAAACAACCCCTCTAACTAGAGGAGGAGAACCAGTGGGTCTCCCCTTCTAATTAGAGGGCCTCCGGCGTATATACTGTGTACCTGGTAGTTACGCGATAATTCCCTCTAATTAGAGCCCTAGCAGTAATATATAGACTAAAACCCCTGGCCCCAGCCAGGGGGCCCTTTGCCTCAGACCCTGGAGCTAGCCAGGGGCTGGCTCATTTCACCTCTACCCTGCCCTGCGCGCAGGGGAAAATTTTGGATTTTGGGGGCCCCAAATACGGGTTTATTTACCCTTTGTTTGCTCCTTATTAAACCCTGCCTGATGGGGTGCATTTCCTTTGCCTCGGCTATGCAACCCATATCGGGTGCACCGCCGCCCCGCACACTCCTCCGGTTCTCCCCGGTATCATACTTCCCACCCGAATCAGCCCTCCTCCCAGCGCTTATCTGCTTGCACGCCTACCCCATCAATACATTTGTAATCAGACACCCATCCCGCCGCCCGCCCCTCGTGATCGCTGGCCTGTTCCCGCAGCCCGTTGCTGTCCCCGCCACCCCATGTTGCCTCTGTTGGGTGCCTTCCCCGCCACTGCCACGGCGGACACTTTCCCGCCGCCCACCAGCTGCCCCGCCGCTTCCACAGGGACCTATTTCTACTTCAGGACTCTTCTCATTATATTTCTGTCAAGTACTATGTATAGTAACCACGTCTTCATTAATGCATCCCATTAAATCCCTCTGAAATATTTCTCCCAACTTTGAAGTCTCAAGTCAATATATTATTTCCTTTTACTTCGTACCCATCTGTCACCGGAATACCACAGTTGGTATTGTGCATCTTGGCTGGCTGGCCATAGCATCCTGCTTACCAAGACGCCGTCCGTTCAATTCAGACTTGACGGCTTTCTCCAGTTCCCAATTTTTTTTCTTTTTTCTT
Source organism: Mycena leptocephala (assembly GCA_029378395.1). Lineage (NCBI taxonomy): Eukaryota > Fungi > Basidiomycota > Agaricomycetes > Agaricales > Mycenaceae > Mycena > Mycena leptocephala. The sequence goes on along the minus strand of JARJLF010001264.1, from coordinate 75,627 downwards.
TTTGCGGGGGAGGACCTTTTTTTGAACTCGAAGCCGCATAGATTTCACTTCGCTACAGAAACAGTACTGTAATGACTCGGCTACGGTGACTACAACCAATGAAAGCCGTAAAGTCGCATTGCGATAGTGTCCTAAAAAAAATATAGTCTAGTCCGCTATTTCATCGAGGTCACCAGTCCCTCGAGTATCCACGAGACATCCTCCACAGCTTCCCTCCAGCGCTCCTGCATAACAACCGACTGATTCTCGCACACCCCCCAGAAGAAAAGTGAGGCGACGACGCTCAGGCAGCCATTCGGCCCCGGCCTGTCGAGCACGCCCCACTCTGTGTTCCCGCCGTACGCCGTATCTCCTCCTATCTTCCATTTTTTATCGGGCCCACGGCTACGCCATTCCGGCTGCATTGAATCCCACCACCCCTGCCAGGCGTCGGCATATCGCTCCACATCTGTGATTACAGGGATCTTTTTCGTCCTCGCCCGCCCTGACCTAATCCAGTCGTGCACCTGCACGGGCCGACCCTCGGACGGTAGCGCCCCGTAGGTCTCCTCGTCGAAGCCAAACGCCTCTTCAAGACGCACTAGCGTTGCCAGTAGTGAGGTGTAGGGGAACCCGAGGTCCCTCCTCCGCAGCCACTCCACACTATCCTCCAGCCAACGCGGCGCATGCTCAGGCAGCACCACGTCGACCGCCAGCTCTGGCACACCCGCCACCTTCCTCACCTTGGGCTTGGCCTTAGGCCTTGCCCTCGGCTTGCCTTTGCTCCCCGAAGGCGGCGGCTGCGTCGAGGGAGGCGGCGGCGGGGGAGGGGTCTCCGTCGTCGACGGCGGTGCTTGCGTGGCGGGCGTGTGCATCGGCGTGTGCGTTGAGGGAGGCGGCGGCGGCGGGGGAGGGGTCTCCGTCGTCGACGGCGGTGCTTGCGTGGCGGGCGTGTGCGTTGAGGGAGGTGGCGGCGGGGGAGGGATCTCCGTCGTCGATGGCGATGCTTGCGTGGCGGGCGTGTGCGTTGAGGGAGGCGGCCGCGCCTGCGTCGAGGGAGGCACGGGCGCGTGCGTCGAGGGAGGCGGTGGCAGGGGAGGGGTCTCCGTCGTCGACAGCGGTGCTTGCGTGGAGGGAGGCGCGGGCGCGTGAGTCGGCGTGTGCGTGGAGGGAGCCGCGGGCGCGTGAGTCGGCGTGTGCATCGAGGGAGGCGGCGGTGGGGGAGGGGTCTCCGTCGTCGACGGCGGTGTTTGCGTGGAGGGAGGCGTCTCGGTCGTCGGCGGCGGCTGCGTCGAGGACGCAGTGTCGAGCAAGTCGGCTGGGTTGAGGCGACGGGATTTCCGACGTGCACCCTCCTGCAGTGTCGCCGTACGCTTGTTGCCCGTTCCTTTCTCCTTGTCTTTCACGATATCCCCCATCACGTCTCGCATCTCCGTTGCCAAGGGTGCAAAGAGAATCTTGTTTTGCGCCATATTCCAGGTGCACAGCCGCTCCCCAGTCAATCCAGCTGGCGCCATGGTTTCGATGGTGACTTCCTTCCCCGTCAGCGTCCTTGCGATGATCTCTTCCATTGGTAACGTGTGCAGGGCCGGCGCCGCGCATGGCGTGCTGGCGGGCCCTTTACCCTTCGTGGCTGAGGGTTTCGTAGCGGGGGCCGGACGTGGAGTGGGCTGCTGCTTTGCACCTTTAGTTGTGGCGCCACGCTTTTTCTTCTTCGGCGGCGCGTCCGAGTCGTCAGAGTCCGCGTTGGAGTCTGATGCAGAATCGGAGTCGGAGTCAAAGTCGGAACCGCATTCTTCATCTTGCTCATCCATGGTGTACTTCGCATCTGCCAGGGCATCGGGTAATGCGGCCTCGTCAATCTCCTGGCTGGCTATAATCATGTAAGCACCAAGCTCGGTGATGGATCATCCGTGGACTTACAGAACACGCTCTTCAGGTACTCGGTAATCAGTCCCAGCACTTGGCTGTCCCAACGACTCCCCGCCCACTCTGGCAGGTGCATCTTCCCGGCCGCTTTGCTACGCCCATACGAACAACTATTGAAACATTAGAAAGTCAGCTCAGCTTAACGTCGATGCGATATACCAACTTACTAGACCGTCTTCAGCTCTCCTCCGTACTTGGGGATAGGGCCTCCCAAAATGACCACGGAATGTAAACCCGTCTGTTCGAGGATGCCTTGGAGAATTGGTCCCAAGAAATTGCCGACTTCGTCTATAGATCTGCTTATACTTAAATATTTTTCGTGACGACAATAAATCCTGCACTCACTTTTGCCGCGCTTCTGGGGATTTCGAAGCCGGTGCTTTCAAGCCTGCCTCGTACACTGCGCGCGCAGTCTCTGCTTCCTCCTTGGCCCGCGACCGATACCCTTCGCGTTCGTGTTCGGGGAGGGCGGCGAACAGCTCTCGCGCGACAGCAGCGCGGAAAGGACCATCGGGGACTTTCTGGGTTTGGACGTTGCTTCCAGCAGATGCTCGTTCGGCCCACCGATCGGCAACAACAGGTGCGATTTCGGTCTGGTACACTTCATGCATATACTGTTGATAGGCTTGACGAGCCTTAGGGGGGCATTTCAAACCAGAGAGCTTTGCGAGGAGAAGCGCCCAAGGGTCCTTTTGAGGGTCAAGTTTGCGGCGCACGGCTTTTCGGAGTCGACGAGCACGGTATTTGAGCCACCGTCGAATGCGCTGTCAATTGTGTCAGTGTCACGCCCACGTGATGGTGTCACTAACCGTCACTCACCGCGTTCAGCTCCCCAATTCGTGCTCGCTTGGCCTTCGTCTCTTCCTCGTCAAGCTGCTCTTCCGGCACCGGCGCGCGGGGGTCGTAATCCGGCACCGCCTCTGGTTCCTCGTACTCCCCCAGGCGCCAGTTGAACCGAGCATGGAACTGGTTGCACACATTCTGCAAGTATGCAAGTACGTCCGCTCCTCACGCCAACCGCGCTCGAGGGCATCCGTATAGGGCTCGATGTGCGGTGTCAGCACCTCCTCCCGTGCTCCTTGGGCCCACAGACGGAGATTTTGACGTTCTTCCTTCGCCACACGCTTGCGCTCGCGTTTCCTTGTTTTGGCCATCCTCTGTTCTTTGTGTGTGTTTAGATTTGCGTACGCAGGCTATGGACAGTGCGACTTACTTATCCAGTTGATCAGAGTGAGTGTGCAGGGTACAAAAGAACGTGAATCACCACGAGTGCGTAACCGATCGTCCAAACAAATACCGCAGAATCTGATCTTCAATAACATCCTGGGTCCCCCTTCAGCTGCTACCTCTTTCGGACAACGCCTTCTGGAAATATTAAAACACGTGCTCGCATCATCCGGAGTTTGAAAACAGAGCTTAAAAGAGAGTTAACGACGGGGATCTCTCTTCACTCCCAATTTCCCAAGTCTTCCACTCTAGTTTACAACACTTCTCACCTGCTCCGTCCTTCCCTTCCGACTATGACTGACCACCACCAATTCCCCGCTCCCACAGCCAACTCCAACTCCATGGCTGCGGGAGCGGGGGTTTCGTTCGGTCTCTATCAGCAAGGTAATTTTTCTTCTTTGTGGCTGTCTCCAACGCTTACAACTTGCCTGTGCCTGTAGTCACCGCGCGTCTCGCCGAATTGCTCGGCACCGTTGACCAGTTCACGGCGCATGCCGCTGCGCTCGCTGCTACTCCGCTGTCTGAGAGTAAGTCCTTCCTCTCCTCCGACTCCGACCGCATCCCTCACTCTTTTGCCCGACTCAGTTACTGCTGCCGTAGCCAATGTCGCCCAAGCCGCGGATACGGTCCACTCCGCGTCCGCGGCCGTCACTGCGTCGCTCGGCATGCCTCAAGGCATGTTTCACGCCGCCCAGGCGGCGAGCGCCGCGCATTCCGCCGTCACCTCGGCGCCAGGAATACCTCAGGGTATTTTTCTTCCTCCGCCCGCCATCCTCGCACTCACTTTGTCCACCAGCGTCGCCTCCTGTCCCGCCTCCGCAGCCCACTGCTCCCACTGGTAGTGCTGCTCCCGGTTTCTTTCAGACCACTGGCCCCTGGATCGCGGGAAATCTCTATACAGTCATCCCCAGCGCTCCGCTCTCTCCCGTCGCCGACCATGGCGAGAAATGGTTCTCTGTCACTCGCGGCAAATATGTCGGCCTCACCAAGAATTCGGCGATCTCTCTCAACGCCGTCACTGGGGTTTCCACCGGCTTGATGGAGAAATTCAGCACCCAGACCGACGCCATCAACAACTTCAACGCGGCTCTGCACTCCGGCGTGGTCGCCATTCTCTGAGAACTCGTCAGTCCCTCCTTCTAATTCATACGAACCCTTTTTGACTCCTTTGTTTCAGTGAGCCGCCGCGGGATGTTCCATAGCTCGCCTCGTCTGTTCCCGTGTCTACTTGTCGCGTAGCGTACCTGCCAATACATTGTTGTGTTCAGTTTTTGGTCAATCATGATTCGTGAATCTCAGAATGTCCCAGTTCGATAATCGGGATCTCGATCGTCCCCATTTAGACAGCCATCAGTTTCCACAAGATCAAGTAGATTTTCCCATAGCTTCCGCCATGCCTTGATTAACCCTCCATGGGTCCTGGGTCTCGGAGAGTCTCCTACCCATGACCCGACTCCCCCATCCTCCGTCTTCCCCTCCCCCCCCGCCCTACGACAACGATGAAGTCGAGCTCTTGCGCTTGTTGGGTGAAATGGATCTCGCCGACACTCCTGCTGGTTCTCGCCGCGCCCCCGTCCCCGTAACGCCTCCCCGCTCCGTCAATATTGTTACTTCCTCTCGCCGCGCACTCATCCCTCAAACGCCCCGCTCCTCCTTGCATGTATACAGCTACCAGTCGCCCACCCGTTCTGGAATCACGACATCTTGGTGCGTCGGCGCGCGTGTTTGAGAATATTCTCACCTGACTTTCTCTAGGGCGCACGCAGCCGCTGAAACCCAAGGCGTGTCTGGCGCATCTCCGCGCCGCCTCACGCCAAACCACCGATGCAGCGGTAAGAACCGCGGATACGCAGTGTTTCGCGGTCTGGCTGTCGGTTCATTCCTTTCCTGGTACCTTTCCCTCCTTCCTCTCGTCATCTCCTGCTAATCTGGCTCATTCTGCAGGAATGAGGTCCAGCCACTTGTCATTGGTGTCTCCAACAGTTCGTTTGAAGGATACAGGTCAATGGCCTCCGCACAAGCTGCTTACGAATACGCGCGAGATCGCGGGTGGACGCGTGTCATTTCACCTACATATACAGTCTCGCCTCCTCGCCTGAGTCACCTCTCCATGTCTCAATTGCCCACTCCGCACGGCGTTGAGTCCAACCCAAACCCTCTTCACGATCGCAGCAATCCGCAGGCGCTCTGGTACATTGTGTATTCGGGGATTACCCCAGGTGTATACGGTTCAAGGTGGATCTGCCTACTATCCTTTCATATTTCGTACTCACTTTCTTTCCCTCAAAGTTTGGAATGCAGCTTACACACATTGGGATTGAGCTGCGCGTCGTTCGACTCGTGTTTGGACCGAGCAACGGCGATGGCTCGCTTTGAAGAGGCACTTTTGGGCGGACGGGTACAGACTCTGTCTCCTAGATACATTTAGCCATTGACTCGCGAAATATATATGATTATTATTCGTTGACGAACTAAGCTTGACTTGAAAGTGAATAGCACAGCCACCGAGGTAAATCTACCTTAACTTTATACACAGTACACTCATTCATGGAGATCTAGGGCCGGGATGAAATAATGCGTTGAATCTATGGCACCAACCTCTCTACATGGTGCACGCCTCTCCCTCTCACTCACTAACTCTTGACGACTAGCTTGATTCTGCACGACCGTCACACCACGTCACTCCCCCTCTTACTCTCATGTCAACGACGGACTATTCTCAGCTCGTAACGCAATACCAACTCCTGTGTGTACCCTCCGCCTCTATTAATACTCAGTCGCCTACCTTCTATTGATGGTTCGCAGGGTCCACAAGAAGGAAGAGCAGCGAGCGAAAACGAGAGAGCGCATGGCCAGGTGGGGAAGCGCAGATCAGACTCCCGGTTACTCACTCAAATCCTTCAGATTCCGTTCACACCTCAGAAACCTACCCCCCGAGGAGCAGGAGCCCTTCAAGGCCCGGGCCCAGATGCGCGGGCCCGGTACCGAGCAACGTCAGTGGAAACTTGTTTCTTTGCTGCCTAATCTGATTTTCTTTTACAGTCGCCGTCTGCGAGAAAAGGCGTTGTTAGCGGCGTACCAGCAGCACCAACAGACTACGTATGTGACCAGTCGTTTGCCTATCGTCTTAAAATGATCCCGTTTAATCGTAGCGAGTACTTAATCTCCTCGCCCAACAATTTCAATTTTGCCGTGCGAGGCAGCGGTCACGATGAGGCGGAATCCGCGTCCAACGCAGTCTAACACCCACCCGCACCTACACTCTTCTGTTGCTGTCATACTGTTGCTTTGATAAATATGTACTTATTGCTTTGATAAATATGACTTGATTCAAAAGTAATATTTTGGGCGCTGCGACACAAGTACAAAAGATTGCAAGTCTAGTGCGCCAACTCGTGGGCATACTTTAGATGAAAGATTTTCCAATCCTTCCGTCCTGCAGACTCATTCTTGTGCATACGTTGACACTCTGTGAGGTCGCACCCACATATCCCAGGCGCGAGATCGGCGTCCGAGTCGTCGCCATTGTCATCTTCAAAGCCACTGGCGCGCAAAGCCCGGCAACGTCGCTGGTTCTCCGTGGGAGGTGTCTCTGGGACGCGGGGCTTCCGCGGCAATAGGCACGCCGCCAGATGCTTCTGAGATCCCCGAGGAATCTCAGGATCAGAGTCCCGTTTCTGACCCGCTTGAGAAGGACGGATGGCGGACGGCCTTCGTGTCGTTTTTGAGTTTTAGTCATGTATGGTCTCTCGACCTTCTTGTCGAGGGCCTCGGTCCCATTTGCTGCAAGGTAAGACCTTTAAAATATTAGTGAAGGTTTGGGAATTAGAGGCGGACTTGCGTACGTTGCACGGCGTGATGTATCTGCAGCCCGGATTTTGTCTCTGTGCCTATGGATGGCGCAGGGTCAGCTCAGGCTGAGCAGATGGCGCAGTAACAGTAGCGTACTTTTCCCGATATTTTGCAGCGGACGACGGGCGCGTTGTCGATGGATGGTGTTCTTCCCTCAGTTGTTACGATCTCGGCCTCCAGAGCGCGCCGCCTACGTCAGGTTTGTGTAGGAGAGTGCGCTGTAGTGCGCGGAATGAGTCACGTACGATCTCATGCGCTCTCGGGCAGCCGTACGCAGAGCTTCCGTATTTCTGTAGCTTAAGATGAGCAGCAAATAGAATTAGTTGCAGAAACGGTGGGGCGCACTTGGAAGCATATTTGACTAGGGTTTCTCGCCGGTGTTTGGCTTTGGTCTCGGCATCTAGCAGAGGCCGGCCGCGAGCCATGGTGGTGTTGAGAAGTGACGGTCAAAGAGGAAAGATGCCTATAGTATGTTTGGATCTTCTCTGAATTTGGATCGTGGCGGTGAGTTCGCGACCAATATTTACATTGCTTCGCTCGACACTCCTCCGTCATTCTAAATTCCTGAAAATATTACAGGACGTTTTTATGCGCGTAAAGTCCATGATTTGAGGTTTGCAGAATATCGGGATGACTCCAGGAGACATGGTGTGGTTTTCATTGTGACCAAAAAAACCAAGTTGTCTCAATCACCGCTATTTAGTGCCAAAATACACTTCCCAAAGTTTGAGCGCGGGCGCCGCCGTGGCTCACTCACTATAACGATTGTACCAAAACAATGAGTTCGCGATCATAAAGCGTCCCCAAAGTGGCATGCGCAACGGTAGCATGCGCAAGTTCTTGGCACCTGCTCTCCAACGGCTTATTCCTGAGAGTGCTAAGTAGAATGTATTGAAATGCATCGTTACAGGACTTGTGTACATTATGGACCACGACAAATAACTAACGATGCAAGGGTAACGAATACATCCAGCAGCTAACTAAGGACGCGAGCAGTCAATAAGGACTCGGGGGAACGAAAGGCTTCGCAGGGAACCAAAGACCCTTCCAGCTGTAGTTGACGGTACTGGTGTCGCGCCACTCTGGGTGATCATGGGCGATTGAAGCCTCGTAGTCGTAGTTGGGCATGGGCGGTTCTGTCATGACAGCGCGGCATGTCGGGCACTCCCAACTAGACTCGAGCCATCTGCGAATGCACACAAAGCAGTGCCATGGCCGCAACGATACCTGTGGAGGGTTAGGAAGGGAGCGGAACATTTATAGCACGGCACACGACTCACGATACAGGGTGCGATTTCATACCGTGGCAATATTGCATTTATGGTGCGGAAGAGGGCTGCTCTTGGCGGGGGGCGCATCTGTGTCAGGTAAAGGTCGTTGTCATTGAGGGCGGGTACTCGGTGGACACGAAAGGCCTGGCCGCCCATGCCGCGCCGGAGCGGATCTCTGGGCTTCACGCGAGTCGCCGCCCGGGATGGGATTGGGACGAGGCGCAGCCGCTCGCACGGCAACCCAGACCATATGGGCGGTCGTTGGCGACGTCGCGAGCAGCCCGGAAGTTGTGCGAGGCGGCGATCGGGCAGCGCCGCGGGGAGGCGTCCTGGGCATGATGGAAGGAGTTCCACCATGGATTTGAAGGATGTGGCCTGGCACGGGCGTTTGAGCTGCACGGGTAAGGTTAACCAACTTACTTACCCGATGACGATTTTTTGCGCCCAGGTCTGGGATCAAGATCTTAAGCAATGAGAGAAGTTAGAGTACATTTGCTGCATACATTGAGCGGACGTAACTCACAAGACCGGCAACGATATGTCCGTTCTCGTCGACGAGGTAGGGACGCTCGCTGGAGCCAAGATTAGTTTTGACAGCGAGAGGAGAGCGCGCGCGGCGGCGGAGTGAGCTCCACCGGGGAGCCTACTCATTTTGGGATGGTGCAGGTCACTACGAAGCAGGCTGAGTATCAGCAAGAAAGAGGACGAGGCAGAAAAAACTGACCGAAGTCAGTGATGGGGGAACTGTGAGACGACGGTTTGAGCTTGCCAGATGCCCAGAACAACCGCTACTTATATAGCCGGCCCTGGCCGGCCATTGGTCGATCGCCACATCAGATTGAGCAGGGAGAGGAATCGAGAGTGAGAGAATGAAGTGAGATGATTGAATTTGTCACAGTTGTGACTTTGTGACTTTTTGCCTAATTCGGCCTATTCTACCTGAGTGTGCAATGCCTCGTTCGTACTTCGAATCAAACTCCCTAAGTGTGTTACATTCCGCTGCCGCCGCCTGTGCTATCCGCATACATGACTCTTCAGTCCTCGTTTCTGGCCCGCCCTCTGTTGTGGAGAAGTTGTTAGAAACGTATTCCCACAGCGCACCCTCGCACGACTGGGCCAAAATCATCTGATAACCGGGCGACTCGACTGCAGTGAAGGAATATCGCATCCACTTTGGCAGCAGAAACGTCGAACCTGTTGGAAAATTGATAACCCTCTCCTCATCCCAGAGTATTAACTCCCCCTCGGTCGAATCGTAATTCCCCATTGAAGTGAGCGCAGTGAAACCCCGGGCATGCGCGACGGTTTGCGGCGAGGAGATCCACCGGTGGTGAAATGGTATTCGACCCTCGAGAACGCGCTGGGTTGGCGAGGGCCATCATTGGGAATATCGTACGGTAGGTGTAGCCCCGAATCGTGCGCGAGGACCGCTTCAACGCGCTTGTTAGCCGCCAACCACGCGTGCGGTTCTATTTTGTGCAGCATAGCTAGATTTTCACGCGTAAGTCAGTACAGGTATCTACGCTGACATCAAACACAGACCATTTTGAAACGAGGCGATGGTCTGGATGGCGGAGGAACTTCGCAACTGGGTAAGCACCACATTTTCCAGGGACACCGGAAAACTTCTGATGTCCTGGGGGCGCTATTAATGCAGATGTTCAGTTAACGTGAAAACACTCCTCAACGCCACTTACGTTTCCGGCCGGGCCGCTACATTGAATACCTGCGGAAATGGCGTCCACCGTAGCCTGGCGGTGGACCTGTAGGCAATCGCGGGCGTCCAACATGTCCTCCCCGCCTTGGATGATCGCCCGTTCCCATTCGAGGGATTCCAGCGGTGCTCCAATGTACATAGCGCCGATACGACCATACAGGTCCACAAATGGACCCAGTTGACTGGGTGAGAGGTCAGTCGGGTTCCTGTTTTTCAGGCATGCTTACTTACTCGTGCCATTGTATCAAGCGAAAGTCGAGAGCGCAGAGGTGGGCCCGAGTGAACGTGTCGGGGAATGGGCTTAATGCGATCGACACTATTTCGAGAACAGGCGGGGTAGCAGGAGGAGAGGGCGGAGTTGAAGGCCTCGGCCGCAGAAGGTAAGGGAGGGCGTCCGGGGCGGCACCTTTCTTGTTCCAGATTTGACAAAGCGTCAGTTGCCTCATTGGACAGGGGCTTTTGACGAAGCTGGAGGTGGAATCACTGGAAGCTCCCGAGTCCGACGAACCGTCAGACATAGAGTCGGAGTCGTCATGATCTGGTTCGCTGACGGAGGGCGGTGAATTTGCAGAGGCCAGCGCCAAATCATCGGCGAGCACGTCGACTAAGTCAATCCCGAGGTAACACGGTTTCCCGCGTCAGGGGACGGAAAAGGAACTCCAGACGGGGACGCAGCTCATGAAAAAGATAGACACAGCACAGGTAAGGCACAGTCTCCTAAAATTATGCACATTAACTTTAATAATCATTCGGTTAGCTTAACAGACGAGAATGAGATCTGCACGTACAGTAACTCAACAACAGCCAACAACCCAGTAGTATAAAAGGGATCATTCACATTTTAAAGGGATCATTCACATTTTCGACTTCGATACTAGTTACCGTCAGGTCCACAAGCCCGCATGGAAGAAATGAATTGTAAGTTGTTTTTTAAATTTTATACGCAGGAAGCCTACTTAATGTCTTATCAGGTCACGCGGTTGTCCTGTATATGCCGGTGTGGAGGCCTGTGTTCTCAACTCACCCGTCTCTGTTGGCGTGCGCATCCAGTAAATCTAATTTTTATGACGACATGCCGGACTTGATCTCCCTGGAGGAGGCCAACGAGGGCCGAATTCCCGACTTGAGCTCGAGGAAGATTTCCGGACGAGTTGCATGTGAGTCGCACCATCAACAGGAATCAATCAGGTTCTAATTTCATTCGCAGTTCCAGGATCAGGCCGCCTATTTCCATCGACGCATGCTATAAGTTCGATCGCAAGAAACTGCCTCGTGCTGACCCCGAGCGCGGCGAGATATTTGACGTGGAAATTTTCAAGCACGACTCCATCGTGGCACTGATCTCGGAGTACGATTCGAGCTGCAGGCGTGTATGCGTGGGTCGGGTACTGTCCCCGAATATCTGCGGGTGCCCGGATTGCCCAATGGTGTGTCAAACATCTTTTTCTGATAGATTGAGGCCCTGACAAGATTCGGTTCAGGAACTTCGGGCCAAATTGTGAGCGGAGAGAGAACACCAGTAGTCTAGGTTTCGGGATCAGACGCTGTGTAGGCGAGCCAATCGGAAAAATTGCCGTAGAAAAAAAAACTCATCTAGTATTGACTGGCCCGCCCGCGCGCAACCCCCTTTCCCTTCTTGAGAACCCAAGGCGGATTTCACGTCCAAAACAGGACAGAAGCAGAGGAGTTCCTATGCATCAAGGAAGCAGAGAAGCAGCATAGCCATCGGGTCACACGGACCTCATCAGCGTGTGATTATACTTTTTTGATGAAGTGGGAGCAAATGGCGAGGAGTACTGGGCGTGGGCCGTGCGGACTGTGAGGACCAGTAGGGACCAGTGCATATGAGCACAATGGGATGAATCGAAGTGTACGGAGTGTAATATCCAATCTTTAATCATAAGTGTACAAAAAACTTCGGGCGAAAATCCGGGGCTAACGGCAGGCAAGTCCCGCGGAATCATTATGGAAGTAGATCATTCACATCAGATTGAGGAGTGCGCACAAGTGTGGACGTGTGCGTATGAGTCTTTGGATAATTTACAGTAACATATGTAGTCCGAAAAAATCAGTGTAATCCAAGCAAGAGGTTCCTCCAGAGTGAGTTGGCTAGCAAGTCGAATGCCTGAAAACCTAAACCCAATAAGCGATTCATTGCATCTCTCAAGCGGGATGAAAAGCACCGAACACATCATGATGGAAACCATGCCTCGATCGTTCTCAGAAACCGCCAAGGCACATGAGGATTAAAATATTTATCATTTATGAGGTTTTCCGTGATGGTTGGCCAAAAAAAAAGGAATATTTCAGTTTTAGAAGACAAGGAGGTAAATCCCGAATTTGGAACGTCTGATTTCGCATTTTGCTCGTCTCCTCCCACCCGTCCACTCGACTCCCCGCACAAATATGGACCGCACGAGCGACGCCGAGGATATGCTGATCAGCGACTCGGAGGAAGACATACCGATAAGCCACATCGACGCCGACGCCGATGACGTGACTCAGTGCGACATGTGCCACACCAGACTAGGGCCCGAAGCCGATGCGGGGACCCGAGCGTTCCGTTGCTATACATGTGAGCTGAGCGTACAGTGCAAGGTGTGCTGCTCGCAGGCTCACCTGATGCCGGGCCGACACATAGTGCAGGTATGGTTATTTGAATAGGTTTGCGCTGTTTTTGACGCGAAAATCCAGGAGTGGGATAATATCTCGCGAGAGTGGGGGCCACAGCAGGGTATGCAAACAATCATGCCGACGATGGCGAAGATCTGCAGCCACTGCAAGATAGAACTCGCGGCGGCGGGTGTGATGTTGCCCATTGGGACCATCCGCTGCCAAGATTGCCCGAGGCTTTTGTGTGGTGGCTGTTGCGTCCCCCAGCATCGTAGGGCGCCGTTACATCGTGTACAGGTGAGTAATGACTCCGTATTTTCAGCCGGAGAGCTAGCGTTGATCTTAATACAGGTTTGGGACGGCGGTTGGCAGCGCACGACGTTGGCTGAAGAGGGACTGGAGTACCAGCTGGGCCACGGTGGAGATGCGTGCATGTGGCCGTTAGACGTGACGCCGATGACCGTAATAGACTGGACTGGCTGCCAAACAGTTCAGCTGAAGTATTGTGGGTGCGGTGGGTTCGAGCGAGGGGCGGTCGGGCGGTGGAACCAAATCTTGGCGAATGGGTGGTACAGAGCGGGTTTAGTTCACCCGCAGATTTGCGCGACGTTCAGAGTCTTGAGCGACGAGGATTACGAACTTCGTTACCAGTTCGAGCCGCTTTCTTAGTTTTCACGGTCGCGTTCGATAAGATCATTATAAGTATAGAAATGGTCGTGGTGATGTCAGCAGCGTCTTAGGCAAACAAGCACAATCTCGTCTGTCTCCTCACTCTCTGAGCTCAGTGACTGAGGATCACCCGGGCGATGTCCGCCTGGGTGATCCAAGATTTGTCCAAGATCATCATGAAATATCCCCTCCCCGTAGCCGATCTGGTTATTTTCCTTGCTCTTTTCCGCCCGTGATATCGTTCTTTACACTATGGAATCTGGCACTGCGCGCTCGTACCTCTCGGACATCTCTTTCGGTATAGACGGCGAACGGCCTAGTCAATCCACTCGCACCGGAGATAGGGCAATTCTGATCTCTGACGACGGCGAGAGGCGCAGCGAGACGCTACGAAATATCAGTTACAAGAAACGTCGTCTACGACTTCGGCCCGAGAAATTGGACGACTCTCTTGCGGAATGGATACCAGTCGCCGACAATGAGGATGAAATTGGCGAGGAGCTGGAGGCTAGGTTGGATTCCATTTCGACATCCGAGGGCTCTCGCAAGCGTAAAATGTACATTAGCTCCGTACGTTGTTTTTTTTTCGGGGAGTTATGACGGGGATCTGACCGTGAAACAGGATAATCCTATGTTGGAGTTCAAGGAAATTCAGCAGGATATGCTGTTCGAGATGCTGCGCCTGTGTGGGCTCGCCGACTCTATGGACGACCCGAGGTGCGCCTTGTGTGACGAAAAGCTGGATGCGTCCCCCGTTCCGTCTGCGGGCCCACCTGCGGAGGCTCCTGCCGCTGCGGGTGGTGCTGACCGTCGCATCTTCCGCTGTCAAGACTGCGGAGAGTTCCTGCAATGCAGGGCGTGCTGCCTCACTCGCCATTCAATGACGCCACTTCATGTTCTTAAGGTATGCCGCCATCTGGGTATTTAGCGATCATCATGGCTGATCCTTACCGCAGGAGTGGAACGGCAGGTTCTGGGTCGACCAGACTCTGAAGCCGCTCGGGCTCGTTTACCAACTGGGACACCAAGGCGGCCGCTGTGTTACCCCGGACGCTGTCATTCGCTCCATGGTGGTGCTGGATTGCACCGCTATCCACCAGATTCGGTACAGGCGGTGCGGGTGTGACCGATCCGATACGTCGAATCCGGTGCGTGAGCTGCTACGCAACGCGTGGTTCCCGGCTACAGCGACAGATCCCGACACATGCGCGACATTCAGAGTTCTGGACGCGTTCCGATTCTACAATGTCGTGGGCAACCTCAATGCCCACGATTTTGTGACCTCCTTGGAACGACTGACAAGCGCGGTGGCAGCGGCTGGGATGGAGAAGGTACCCATGAGTGGGATGATTGGCTTGGTGTGGCATATATTGACGGTGTTTTATGCACAGGACCGCTACAAGGCGTTCCTGCGGATGGCTCGACAGTATTCGTTTCTGCAACGGGTTAGGCGCGCAGGTCGGGGCCATGATCCGAAGGGGCTCGCAGCAACGGCACAAGGGGAATGCGCCGTGGTGTGTTGGGCCTGCCCCTACGACGGCCGCAATCTACCGTCAAACTGGCGCGACGTGGAGCCCAAATCTCAGTAGGTGGCCTTGATTGGAGACGTGCGCGTGCAGGGTAACTGACAGCGATTTGAAGGTACTTGTATAGGCTGATACTCGCGATGGACGCCAACTTCAAGCTCAAGAATCGCATCCGCCTTAATGAACACGACGATCCCTCTCTGGGCCCCGGGTGGGGGGCCTTCGTGGAGCCGACTAGGTACAGGGAACACCTCAAGAAGTATGTGGCGGAAAGCGACGTGAGTTTGCTTAGTGGTATTATTATGAGCCAAACTGACGAGCGCTATCTTCTAGGTCAGCACTTGTATCGCCTTCGCAGCGCTGACCCAAAAGGAGACGAGAAACACGGCGGGCTTGCGCGTGTCAGGAGTGGGGGGGGTTGTGTGCGCGAGGCACGAGTGTGTACATCCTAATGGCATGGGGGACTTACAGAAGGGTGAAAGGTCGGTTTGACTCCGGAGGCGGGGTTTTTTAATATTTTATTTTTGGGAATACCTTTTGACACGAATATTCGCAGATATGCCAATATGGACTATATCTTACTGGCGTCGCTGGCCGGTTTCGACCTCAAGGAGCTAACAATTTCCTACGACATCGCATGCCAGTGGCGCAAGAACTTGCTCGAACGAATACAGCGGCTGCCCGCCGACATGCAGGTCGACTTCGAGAGCTTCCTCACCCAGTGTGGGCTGCCGGTCTGGCATGCGTCGTCCCACGAGATGGAGTGTACCAAGCGCAACAGTCTGAGCTTTTTCCCGGGGGTGGGGAAGACTGACGGGGAAGGGATCGAGCGGCTGTGGGCGGAATTGAACACATTCGCATTCCACACGAAGGCTATGGGTCTGGGTCATCGGGCGGATACGCTCGAGGATAAAATTAATTACCATAATTGGATGAAGAACCTCGGCCAAGGTGAGTATGTGTTCGAGAGTCCAGACCATCGCTCACGCGTTTGTATTCAGCACAGATACTGCGACGCAAGCTCATGGTCGCCATTGCCGAGCGCGGGAGGCAGGTGGTTGCATGGAAGGAGGTAAACAAGAGTATCCCCGCCGACGTGAGGGCAAATTGGCAGGCGCGCGTGGACGCGTTTTTGGAGGACCGAACAAATCCGAATCCCTACGAGCTGATTACGAAAGGTGTGTGTATCGACATTCCGTGAGCGGAGCGCGAGTATTGACCCAGGCGGCAGAGGGTCCTACAGAGGCGGAGATTCGCGTGATGCTGAAGAAAGATGAGGAGGAGGCCGCTGCGAAGGGGCTCACTCCTGTGCACAGGACGAGTGCGACCGCATTCTTAACGGCGGGCCTGCAGCTCGAGGACACCCAGTAAGTCGCGTGAATGTGTATTCAAATGATGTATTCACCAGAGGGCAGGCGCCGTATCAAAGCAGAGATCTCGGGGATGACCATCGTCACCGCAGATCGGGAAAGCAAGATTCAAGAGCACCGATTAGCCCTGCATGCAAAACTACGTCCGTTCCGCGCCCTCCAACAAATTTATACCCCCGCAGCAATCCGCGCAGTCGAGAGGCAAGAGCGCTCTCGCAATCCCGAGGCGCCGGCGGTGAAGGCTGAGAATATCCGCCTGTTCTTGCCATCTGAGCTCACCGAGGCCGAGCGGTCAACGTGCCAAGAGGGGCTTCCGGGGATGGAGGCCAAGCTGCGTGAGGCGCAGTGCACAGACGCGCTGGTCAAGTTGCGCTCACGCCTCCACGCCAAGCGCCATGTTCTCTACTGGAAAAGCAGCAACACTTCGGGCCAAGCCGGGGCGACGAGGTCGCAGACCTTGGCGGGCCAGATCGGCGACCGTATTGACGCGACGGCGAACAAGTACTGCGATGCCCGGCGCGCGCTGCAGAGCCTCAAGGGCCCCAACTATGCGCCGCATCTGAAGCCGCTCAAGGCGAGCGATCTGACACTCGACGGAGATGTGATGGAGGACGATGCGGCTGCGAGGAAGAAGCTCTCCCTGATCGCAGCAGGGAAACACTCCAGGACTCCGCGTCACATTGCGGGGACCTCTAAGACTGTTCTGTCCTGGATTTGGGTGGCGTGCGGCGCGCTTGACGATGAGGAGCGTCATTTGCACGACTGTAAGTACTTTCACGCGACGGCCCACCTCTATTCTGATGTCGTTGTCATAGCGTTGCGCGTAGAATGGGCGAATGCGAAGGCCCGGAAGAATCGATGGGAGGAGGAGGTGAAGACGGCGCGGGAGGAGATGTGCCGCATTATGCGATACTTAGAGTTCGAGGTGGGGAGCTGGACGGCGCGCGCAGCATCAACCGAGGAGCAGGCATTACCGCCCACGATGCGCGCGGGACTCGAAGCATACGCGCTCAAGCAAGCGGCTCTCCACGGGGATCTTCGTGCATTCTATTACGACGAGCTTAGCGTTTCCCTTGGGGACGCCGCTGCCGCATCAGCGTTGGACGTCGTGGACGGGGAAGATATGCATACCCTTTTCGAGGAGCGTGATACAGGTGCGTCTACTTTCCTCTCATTCGACTCACTGTCTAATACTGGTGTGGTAGGATCCGCGGTCGTGCCGCGCGATGGTGTTGTATGATTGTGTAGATGATGACTTGTCTGGTAGTAGTCGTATCAATTGAGCGCGTTGCTGTGCCCGATGGCGAGTGAGTGTCTGCGAGAGTGCGAGTGCGAGTGCACTCAGTGCAAGATTGTCCTGGAACGGAGCGCGAGAGGCGCCGCGCCGCGTACGCGTATTAGAATGATTGCGGATTGAAAAATATTGAGGCAGCGCGGGAGGCACGAGGAGGGAACCATCGGGCATCGGGCTCAGGTGTCGGGCGTCGGGACGCTGGGCGCTCGGCAGGTGCCGCGCGACAGGTGTCGCTCTCGCTCTCATGGAGTCAATATCTTATCTCATGTGTGTGTTGATCTTGACAATCGAATTAGGTTGGTACCGCCGAAAATATCATTTTGAC
This sequence comes from Mycena leptocephala, assembly GCA_029378395.1. Classification (NCBI taxonomy): domain Eukaryota; kingdom Fungi; phylum Basidiomycota; class Agaricomycetes; order Agaricales; family Mycenaceae; genus Mycena; species Mycena leptocephala. The sequence goes on along the minus strand of JARJLF010001264.1, from coordinate 57,855 downwards.
ATCCCGGAGACCTATTTATCATGTTCAATATATATGAATACATTATTGTGTAGGAATCTACAGATATAAACACACGGCAAAGGCCGAGAAAGGGCTGCGAGAGGGCTGCAAGAGGAGGAAATTTGGCAGGGAAACCAGCCAGGCCAGCCCCTGGCTAGCTCCAGGTGTAGAGCCAAAGGGTCCCCTGGCTGTGTCCAGGGCAGGAGGCTATATACTACAGCAAAGATTGCTAATTAGAGGGCTACAAATTACTGCAAAAAATGAGTGGTTTAAGCGGAGGGCGGCGCACACACGCGCCATCTCATCAAAGGCGTCGCTGCCATCAAAGATGGGTGGCAACGTCTCTGGGCGCGCTCTCCAGAGCTTGACATCACTCCCATCAAAACCCCTGCCGCCCGTGCCAAAGTCGCGCGTTCCCGCCTCAAAAATAGCCGTAAATTCACGAAAAAATCGGGATAAATTCTGCTTAATGATACAAGGTGAATGGTATTGAATTTAGTGCAAAGTCCGCGCCGTGTATGCCCAAATAAACACGAAACCCACCACCTTGGAGCCTAGATGCCTTCGGCGTCGCTGGAGACACGGAGGATGTTCATGAAGGCGGCAGAAAGGTGGTCGCCCTCATCATCATCCTCGTCCTCCTCGTTGTCATCCGCCAGCAGAGGTGCGTCGTCGATGTCTGCGCAGCGCATCAATGGGGGTGGGGCGCGCATCTGCACGTCGCGGACCACTGGCGTATGCCGCTCCCTCGAGATACTGGTGCCTGGCAGCATGTTCCCGGTGAAGCTGGGGATCTTGCTCAGTTTTGTGAAGCGCTCCATATGGAGGGAGGCAAACTGCCCCCGCTCCATCCGAAGCAAGCGCACTTGATGCGCAATCCGCTCGTCCCCCTCCTCCCGCAGACGTCCCTCTTCACAAATGAGGAACGATTCCTCGTCACCCATGTAGGTTACAAGGCGGCGGATCTCGATATTGAGCCGCTGAATTTCTTCGTCTGCATGCAGAAGCTTGAAGTGTTGGTCCATCGCGGCACGGCCCGCTGGGAGCGCCCAAGGCTCCTGGCGGATATCTTCCCGCGCCTCGCGCAACAGGTCGAAATCCGCCAGGAAGGCGCACTCCACGACATCCTCCCAGTCAAGGGTTGGCATCGGGGGCTCCATTGCCTCCGCTGTGTCGTTGTACTTCGCAATTGCCGCCTTGATCGCCTTCGAACACGCCTGCAGGGCTTTGGCAATGTGTTTGCGCAGTTTATACCCTGGAATAACGTGAGCTTGGGCGCGATTCTGAGGGCGCGACATACCCGTGCCAGACATATGGCACTTCGTGAGCTCGAACATGCGCTCGACCACCAGCTTCTCCAGATTGTCGAGTGCGCGTTGGTAGCGGCGCCGGTAGATCATCTCCGCAGCCCTCTCCCAGTGCTCATCCCCCGCCATCCACCACGCCTCAACTCCCAGGCGTATCTCCAGGTCGTGCACTGCGGCCAGCGCCTTCTCACGCAACTCTAACGCGTGCCGCCGCTGGGTTTCGATCCGACGCGTGGCTTTGGCTGCCTCGGCGTAGCCCGCTTCCGCCTGCGTGGGCATGAAGGGGACAGTTACGCCGCAAACGGCTGCAACGCGTTCCCTGGGATGCAGGTCAGACCAAGGGCACGCAGGGAAGGAGGGAGACGTACTCGGCGTCTCGGAGGTTTACCAGCTTCTGGTAATACTCCATCTCCATCCAGCTCATATGGTCAGATTAACCAGTTAAATAGTGGGCTGATACCACAGGCCTATTGCGTTATTTCGTGGAGCTTGCCACACAGCCACACAGCTGTGCTGCTGCCTTTCTATGGGCCCTGATGGCATCTTCGGCAGGCTGCCACAGCCGCAAAAAACAATAAATAAATAGCATTTAAATAATATTGATTAAAATGCGGCCATTGCGGTGAAATTGATGGCTGTCCGCATTGGGTTTGGATTGATGAGCCCGGCCATTGCCTTAAAAATTGATGGCTGTCTGTATTAGGGTGCTATAGCTGCCTATATTGGTTGCAATTGATGCCTGGTGGCTTTAAATGCCAATATTGGTTCAAAAAGCGCCGGCTCTCGGAAAGTATTTTGCATTTTGCAGGCCAACGGGGCCACCAATTGCAAAATGGTATAGATGACTCTTGTAGCCCTTGATGAGCTCTACAATTTGGGTATAGGGATCAAAGGTTCCGCCGATGACCTTCCCTTTTGGGATACTACGCTTTTCGCCCAAAAAGGAAATTTTCTACATCAACCCTTCCCTGGCTCATAATTCAATGGTTTTGGATGATCTAACCTTATAGGCATGTTGTTCTAAGTTCTTTCAACCCAACTGGGACACATTAGCTTGTATTACAGTGCAATAACAGGGTGAAAATAGCGAAAAATTGAAAAATTGTATCTGGGCATAATATCTTGGGGATATACCAATGGATGTAGCTCCTGGCTACATTAACTTGTCCCCTTGTGTTCAAAAGATACCCTCCAGGTAATAGATCATATGCTGATGCTGAAAAACATCGCAATTTGGCCACACAACAAAATAGTGTTTTTGCATGTTTTTATGCCTCCTCATTCTGTTACACATCCAGAAATATACCCTTTGGACTTGGTTCATGTATATCTATTGGAAAGATAGACCATTGTACTCAGAGCAGGTGATATCCCATGATTTAAGGTGATCTTCTATCATATTCCTGTCCACCATATCCAGCATGCCACAGTGTCATAGACAGTGTTCTAAATGCTCCTACTGACTTTCCCAAGCCATATGAACAGTTCCTAGCCAAAATTCGCACCAATATATGGTGATAAACCTCAAAAGTGTCAAATGACACTTTTGGCTTATTTCATGAATAGGGCACTATGGAGACCAGATAGTGCGAAATAAACAATGGGAATGAACTCAGACAGTTCAAATGACTCAGATTGAGTATTTTTTGAAGTGTTTTGGTGAGGTTTTGGCTGAATGCTGTTTCCGAGGATATAGGTTGGAGAGCAAGTTTTGGTCTATATCCTGCCATGGTTCGAAACACCATCTGGCCAAAACTGGCCAAAACACTTCAAAAATACTCAATCTGAGTCATTTGAACTGTCTGAGTTCATTCCCATTGTTTATTTCGCACTATCTGGTCTCCATAGTGCCCTATTCATGAAATAAGCCAAAAGTGTCATTTGACACTTTTGAGGTTTATCACCATATATTGGTGCGAATTTTGGCTAGGAACTGTTCATATGGCTTGGGAAAGTCAGTAGGAGCATTTAGAACACTGTCTATGACACTGTGGCATGCTGGATATGGTGGACAGGAATATGATAGAAGATCACCTTAAATCATGGGATATCACCTGCTCTGAGTACAATGGTCTATCTTTCCAATAGATATACATGAACCAAGTCCAAAGGGTATATTTCTGGATGTGTAACAGAATGAGGAGGCATAAAAACATGCAAAAACACTATTTTGTTGTGTGGCCAAATTGCGATGTTTTTCAGCATCAGCATATGATCTATTACCTGGAGGGTATCTTTTGAACACAAGGGGACAAGTTAATGTAGCCAGGAGCTACATCCATTGGTATATCCCCAAGATATTATGCCCAGATACAATTTTTCAATTTTTCGCTATTTTCACCCTGTTATTGCACTGTAATACAAGCTAATGTGTCCCAGTTGGGTTGAAAGAACTTAGAACAACATGCCTATAAGGTTAGATCATCCAAAACCATTGAATTATGAGCCAGGGAAGGGTTGATGTAGAAAATTTCCTTTTTGGGCGAAAAGCGTAGTATCCCAAAAGGAAGGTCATCGGCGGAACCTTTGATCCCTATACCCAAATTGTAGAGCTCATCAAGGGCTACAAGAGTCATCTATACCATTTTGCAATTGGTGGCCCCGTTGGCCTGCAAAATGCAAAATACTTTCCGAGAGCCGGCGCTTTTTGAACCAATATTGGCATTTAAAGCCACCAGGCATCAATTGCAACCAATATAGGCAGCTATAGCACCCTAATACAGACAGCCATCAATTTTTAAGGCAATGGCCGGGCTCATCAATCCAAACCCAATGCAGACAGCCATCAATTTCACGGCAACAGCCAGTAATTTATTGAAATATGATTATTTTTGTGTTATTTTAAAAGACAAATCATTATTTTTGCCTTATATAAGCAGATAAGCCTTGCCCAGGATGCCCGAGCAGATGCCGAAGCAAGCCGAGGATGGCCGGACTGATGTCCACCGTACCCCAGAGTAACCAGTTATTCCCTATATGGTTACCCACACATTAACGCAATAGACCCGTGGTATCAGTCCACCAGTTAACTGGTTAATCTGAGCCTATAAGGTGCTCCATCGTCTCCTCGAGCGGCTCCTTCGATAGCGTGCGAAGGTAGGCCTTCTCGCTCTCCAGCCACGTCTCGAAGACATCGCGCGACTCGATGTTCAGTCGACGCATCGCATCGTGAAGCGTCGAATGTGTCGACTTGATCTCCAGGGCGCGGCGGTACTTGCTGCAGAGCACGAGTGCTACGTAGCATCAGTACCCGAAAGAAAACAAAAGAAAAATGGAAGACGTACATAAATTTTGGTACGTGTCAAAGGCATCTGTATGCTTCATGTAATTCACGATAGCTTGCTGCCGGTGAAACCGAGAGGCATGGCACGTGGTCGACGCGAGGGCGTTAGACTTGGAGAAATAGGACTCGCAGCCTTCCAGGCTCTCCAACCCCACGCCATTCACATACGTCGTGAGGTTCTTCGTTTGGCAATATCGGCCGTGACCGTGGCCGTGGAACGCTCCCACCAGCATCCTGAGGGCATTTTCGGCGGCGAGCTTGCCGAGGACGGGGTGGCAGTGGCACATCTTGCCCATTTTGCAGCCGACGTCGCAGTAGCCGAGGGCCACCTCCCCCAAGACGCGGAGAAGGTGGGCTGTAACAGCGAAGGGGTATTTTGCTCTGTAAAACGACGTGTCAGCAAAGTTCAAGTAAATTATAAAATTGACTCACAGCTCACCACTCTTTACCATGTCAACAACCACAAGGATGAACCCATGTCGGCACAGCGCGGGGAAGATACCCGTCTCGTCATACATTCCCCACGCGTGCGCCGTGACATCCTCCTTCATATTCTGCCAGCGGTCGCTGCAGCCATCCTCCTCCTCCTCATCGCCACGCTCAGGGCCCGGGTCGAACCCCTTCATAAGGTCCTCGAGCCCTTCTTTTGCCCACTTGTTTACCTCCTCGCGGGAGAGGTAGTAGTCGCCGGGGACAGCACGGTTGTCGGGGCGTTCCTTTGATGCGCCAGGCGCCGTGCTGCCATCCTCAAACACCTCCTCCCTCTCCCGAAGCTCATAACGTGAGAGGGAGTTGTTGCCGTCGACAGTGGTCAGGATAGGGATCTCGAGGGCGGGCTCGCCTTCGAGTTTGTACAGGCACGCCGGGCAGGCGTTCTTCAAACGCCAGTTCGGCGTGTTGCGACCAAGCGCGACCTGCACCCGTCCGTCCACGTCCGCGCAGATCGCCAGGTAGATGTCGAAGGCTACGGAGAATTGGGATGAGAGCCATGGGCGTGGGGAAACCCCATGAATATCGCAGAGGGCGCGAACGAACGCCTGAACCCCCAGGCGAGGGCAGTGGAGGCTCACGACGCGGAAGACCTCCAGCGCGCGGATTGTCACGACAACGGTGGGGAAGTACGCCGCCACGGGAACCCAACCTTGGTGCACGCATCCAGAGGAGACGTATTGGTCCCCCGCTATGAGCACGAGCTCTTCGTGGGTCGCGCCTAGAAGATAGAAACATCAATTTAAAAAAAAACCAGCGCCGAGGAGATGGTAGAGGCGTACTAAACATGTCCACCACGAGAACTTTGCGTTTCTCTTGCACCACTGCGTCTGCGGGCGGCTCGTATCGGTACGCTAGCCCGTTGTTGCCCGATTCGAGGGACCATTGGAGGTAAGCATCGGACATGCTAGGGATCTGCCTCGCAAACGCGTCCACTCGCTCCTGTGTTCGATTCCTTCGGGTGCACGTGTCCATATACTTTCCAAAGAGTTGCCTGCATGATCAAGCCTCAGAATCTACCATTGAAAGGGATAAAAGAACCAACTGGTGACTTTGTAGCAGCCTTTCGTAGAGCGTGCCGTCTGAGCATTCCACATCTTCTGGGCTCAAGTCTTCGCCTGCATGGCTTATATTGGCGGTGGTACGGCCATGCAGAATGTCGTCCGCATAGCCGCCGTCGTCATTGTCACCAAAATCGTCCGGTACGTCGCGGCGTAACCGGTCATACTCGCGCCGCTGCTGTCTTGACATTGCTGGGCAAAGAAATTAATGATTAGCAGTGGAAACGTAACCCATTCAAATACAAACCCATACCTTCAATACGCTCAGCCTCTCGCTCGGCCTCTTCTGTTTGTACGGCACGCAGTTCCGCTGCATTCAGCGTCTTCTGTCTTTTGCGCGCGCGGCCGGATGGGTTTCATTGAGCAGTCGACAGTTGGATCTTGAGGGAGCTTGAGCTGACGCTGACGTGGTTTTGCGCACGCAGAGCCATGGCAGCAAAACAACCGCAGGATTTGAGGACCGCGATCAACGAAGGCAAGGTGTGATCGTGTGGTCACAAGAAACGCGACAGTCACAGTTGTGACCAACGCGCTTAACCTACAACCTCGACATTCCGTCGAATAATATCCGGTGAGTTCTTTTTTTTTTGGTGTGGGGTCCCGCTCGCGGCTACCTGTGGGGTGCTAAGCCTCAGCACTTGGGGCTGGCACCATCAACCGCAGGTACCTCGCACACCCAGCGGGCCCTTTTTGCCTTTGCCACCGACACCCATGTACTGACGCGTTTCTTCCTTCAGATGTCTCTGTGGTTTCCTGTCGCGCGCCAGGTAAGACATTCACCTCCACCCTCCAGAACAGATCTGACCTTGGCCCCAATAACCATCGCAGACGCGCAGTGGCGCTATTTTCTCACCGTACGCGCCACCCAATGCCACCGCGCCTCTTCTCGTTTCCGCCCTCCAGGCGCCTTCTTTCGACATTGCGACGCTGATTGCGCGTGCCGTGGCCGACGACCAGGAAGACTGGGAAGAAGACGACGGGGCGAACGACGGGGCGGAGGACGCCCACGACCCGCTGAACGATGTCGACGAGGAATGGCCACCGCCTGACCCCCTCGACGGCGTGGACGATGACCGGCCGCCACCAGCCACGCACCCAGACCCTTGGGATGAAGTCAACGAAGAGAACCCCCACCCGGTCCCCGCACCCAAGAAGAGGCGCCGGGTCAGCTTTGACCAGGCAGTAGCTGCGCATGGGGGGGTTCCTCCCGTCGGCCCCCACCGTCGACGCCCAGCCAAGCCCGGGAAAGCCGAGAGGGCGCTGAAGGCCGCTGAAAAGGCGAAAAAACAACGCGCTGCAGCCCACTCGCGCTGCAAAGACCAACACGCATGCCAGCTCAGCGCCAACGGCCACGTCCCATCTCCTGCCACCGTCGCTGCACACGTCCAGCCTGCAATCCCCCTCACCACCGACCTCGACTCCACCGGGCTGCCCGCGACGCTCGGCGCATACTCAGCCAAAGTCGTCAGCAAGGCTGAGAGGCGCGGCAGTAAGGTGCAGCGGTCTCTCGCTGACCTCATCGCGCTAGGCTTCCGTAGGGTCCAATGGGACGGCGTGTGCGCTTTCATTAATAATACCACAAGGGCGCTTTAACTAATTACACGCCTTCCCAGCACCCCACGCCCTCTCCTCGACAAACATGGCCGCATCATTGCGGTCCTCGCTGGACGACCCAACCGCGACGCTTACCTTGCGTCCGCCACTGCGGCCTTCCACGCCATCCGCAGTGCGGGCTTAGGGGCACAATTCCCTGCCGCCCTGCGCCAACACCGTCGCGGGCTTTTCGCCGCCATCAACGTCGGCCTGTTCTACGGGAAAGGCCAGACCGCGCCTTGTTGGCTCAACAACAAGGAGTACACCCCCCTTGTCGAGGGGCTCCTTGCAAACGGCGACGTCCGGCGACTCGCGTGCTTTGCGGACCGTAAGCCCAACTCATTTTCAGCTCACTACCTTGCTCACGCCCTCACAGAGGCGTTTGCGCTGTGGGCGCCTCGACTTTACAAGTACTACAGGGAACACGACGCCGAGCTGCTATTCAACCGCCCCCACCTCCGCCGCCCATTCGTGGGCTCCATCTTCTCCAGCGCCGCTTTCAATTTCGGCCCGAACACATGGACATTCAAGCACCGCGATGTGCTGAACCTGGCGTTTGGCTGGTGCACGGTACAGGCGCTGGGGTAGTTTGACGCGACGAAGGGTGGGCACCTGGTGCTGTGGGATCTGAAACTCATCGTGGAGTTTCCCCACGGCGCGCTTATCCTGCTCCCTTCGGCGACCATCGCGCACTCCAACGTCCCCGTGCGCCCAGGGGAGGAGAGGGCGTCGTTCATGCAGTTCACGTCAGGTGGCATCTTCCGCTACGTGGACAACGGCTGCCGTACCGTCGACGAGCTGGCGGAGGAGGATCCAGAAGAGTATGAGCGCCTAATGGCCCTCAAGGAGGGACGGTGGGAGGCGGGCCTTAATCTACTCAGTACTTTAGACGAATTGCTCCCTGATAATTAGATTAGATACATTCACTACCTCCTTGCGCAAACCCCTAATAATTAAATACCTTCACTACGTCTGTGTGAAAACCCCTTGAAAGCCTCAACCGCACACTGGGCTAGTCCCAAATCTGATCGCGAACTGATTCTCTCGCGAACTGATGCACCAACGGTCGTTCTTCACTCCCACTTCGACTTTCAATCCCAAAAGTTGTGGGCATCAACTTCAAAGCATTCGAAGAGGTTTGTGAGCTTTTTTTTTTTTTTGGCCCAGTGTAAATTCAATTAAAAATCAGCGACGCTGCCAATGGCTCTAGATATTTAATTACAGATGCTTTCAAGTGACTCGATTCTAAATTCCAAAATTTGGCAGGGTAGAGGAGGAAGAGATAGAGGTACCAATTAAAAGGTCTTTAATTTCGATCGTGAACTGATAACTTGAATGGATTCTGTTCCTGATTTAGATACGTGATCGCGTCTCTCTTCCACCTCTATCACTCCTTGGACTCAAGCTCTCACATGCCCCTGGGTCGGCCAAGACTCGATCCGGAGGTCGAGCAACAGCATGTCGAGGACGCACGGAAACGGTACGAAGAGAAGTAAGTCGTTTTGCTTACCACAATTCTCAGTGCTCACATTTCCCAGGAATATAGAAAAACGGCGAGCAGCCGCGCACTTGTGAATGCAACGGTAGGTCTACATTGACTGACCAATTTCAAACATTCAAGTTGCCCAGTAAACGCGAGGATATCGCTGCCTTAGACTTTCTTACATGGCGCAAGTATGCCGTGAAAGCAACTGCCGTGTCCGAAATGTACCGTGCCAGGTTGGTGGCTTTCGCTTTCATGCTGATGTTTCGCTTTCTTCCTCATCTTTTTTTCCCAGGAAACAACAGGAACAGCGCGCTCAGAGGCGCGTTGCTGAAGGTGTAAAGAAAGAGGCTAGGTACGTCTGTCGTTTTGTCTCCCAGGGAATCAAGGGGCTAATTAATTCTGTACAGAAGAAGGGGGCGCGAGGAGTTGCGTAAGAAACATCGGCCTCCGGTGACCAGGCCGTCGTCGAAGGCCCCCACGAAACTGTCTCGCACTGTGCGAAAGCCGCGCGCAGCATCCCCGACCACGCCCACGCCTGCGCCTCGCCGTCCGGCTGCCCGCGCGCTTGTAGCGGCACCTCACGATGATGCCTCGGACCAGGACCTTGACGACGAAGGGCCCGCCCTTCCTCATGAAGCACCGCCCTGGCCAGACCGTGCCCCGCATTCCCAGAGATGTCCCTATTGTTATGCGGAGGATTGTGTTGGGTGCGTGTGCATGTGCAAGAGCTCCCGCAGTTGGATTCAGCACGAGGGTGGACATTTTTTTCCTACTTGCAAGTACTGCGAAGGGCAGGACTGCCCGGGCTGCGCCTGCATATGTCCTCAAGCCACAGCTTGGGTGGAGCACGGCGGGCATGCTCGTTGGCCAAAAAAAACTACGCCTATTCACTTCGCCTTGATACTAAATACACACTTGCCTTGAATTTTCAAATACATTTAATTCTTTGAAATACATTGGATTCCTTCAATTTGCAGCAACTCTGAGTTACAGTACTTACTACATACAAAAGTTTGCCAGCATCACCCGTGACATCGCGATTCTTCACTCTTGCCATGTCCTTCCTCTGCACCCCAATCTACCTCCCGGATCCTGGCCACGAGGATCGAATGAGCCACCAGGGGCCATTTTACGCCATATTTTGCGACGAATGGCGCGGCTGTGTCACTTCTAGGTGCGTTTAATTTAGTCTCTTTTTTCCCTCTCGAAACTCTGAGCCTTCGCTGTAGGGCTTCTCGCGATCGCAAGCTCGTGCAATATCCCCACGCCTCTGCATGGGAGACGTCAACCTGGGCCAACTTCGATCGCATGTGGACGCTCCAGTGCACGGAGTACCACCACCACAAGGAGGCATCGACGCCGCAAGGCTTCGTGCCTCTCTCACCGGAATCCACCCCCCCGTCTTCTCCCTCGGACCTCACGGCCTCAACGCCCCCGCGCACGCCCTCTCCTGCGGCCGCCTCCACCTCGATAAAAAAACCGAATCAAGAGCGCACCGACAATATTGCGCGCACTCTCCCAGAGGGGGTTGGCAGGGGTGTGGTCCCTCACCTTGCCAGCCCCAAGCCTCTCCCTGTGCCTATGACGCCCCGGCGCGCGGAACCAAAAGCCGCGGGGCCCCCCAACCCGAGGCTTTTGCGAGAGGAGCTCGAGTTCCTCGTGGCCACGCGACCTCCTCCAGTACCAATCAGCCCCGAACGCTTGCGCCAGCAATTCGTACACGTCTTGGGCGCGGAAGCTGCAAGGCCGCCTGCTGCTAAGGCGTCCGGTGCCTCCTCCCCCAAAAAGACGCACGGGTCTGAAGCCACGGTTGTGAAGGCGCGTGAGCAGCCACCATACTACCTGTTACTGTGTTACTGAGCTGTGTTTATTTCAGGTCGCCACCCCTATTGTCCGCCCAACGCCCTTTATCCCCCGCGCGCATCAACAGTCGTACCCGCGTCGCCTTGCGGGGGTGCAGGTTGTTGACGCGGGCGAGAGCGCGGGTGACCCACTAATGTACGCCGTCAGTGGCCAGAATCACATCTTTCATGATAGGTGAGTGCCTTGCCTGGTTTTGTTTCAGAGCTCATTCAGTTTTACAGGAATCGCGCCCTGGCTGCTTTCAAGAGCAAGCCCAGGGCAGACCTTATCTTCAGCCGTGACGAGGACGAGGTCTTCGGGTTCCTTGCGGAGGAGGTTGGCAGCAAGGAGGCGAAGTAGTAACGTACAATGTATTGGCGTGCAGTGATATAGAATATCTTGGAAGTCTTTTTGAAAATATTTGAGTTGAAACCCAAAAGAAAGAGGGGAAAAAATAAATACATTCATTTTGACTCAATCGTGGATATGAATGGCGAGAGTACGCCAAGAAAGAAAAAATTGCAAAAAAAATGCCTAGCCATTGGGTCGAACAAAAGACCCAATGGTTCAGGGTTTGAGATGTTGAGTTGCTGAGATATCACTATCTATGCAAATCCGTGCCTCAAACCACTGAGCCATTGGGTCAAAAGCTCAACGGCATTTGATGGGCTAAGGCGTGGCGTTTTTGACAGAACCTGTCAAGAAGTCACGAAGAAATCACGGCATGTTTGTTTATAGCGCCGACACGTTCCTTCCTGCACCTTCCGACTCACACGCCGATGTCGAAGACGCTGTCTACTCACGCCACACGCAATCCCACGTGTGCTGTGCAACAGCCGCGTCAACGCGCCAAGTCGTCTGCCAGCAAAAACACACAAGCCCTCGCTGCCACTAGCCGCGGCGCGAAATCACGCGCTCTCGAAGACGACATCGAAGAATTTTACATGGATTTTCAAGAGAAAGTCGCAGCCCTAGCTATCAAGCACAACCGGAAGCAACTGTACATCAAGAAACGCCTCAGCAACGGCGCGCAATTCAAGCAGAGGCGCGCCGCCAGCATCAGAAATGCCATTATGCACGACCTATGCAAGAAGGCGAAGGAAGGCGCGTCCTGCGTTTTTTTCTCCTAGTTGTTCCATTACTTACTGTATCTATTCAGCCGGAGAAGATGGCAGCCTCCCACTATCCGCGACAACCTTGGCAAGGAAGAATACCTTGAAATCAAGGAAAATCTAACCTCCGCTGAACGCACATGCCTGATGAAACAGCTCACTGAGCATCAGGCGTACAAGCACCGCGGCATTCGCGCGACCAACAAGTCCTTGGCCATGGACGCAATGCAAACCGCAAATCAAATTGGCGATGTGGTACGTAGTATAAAAAAACCTTCTCTGTAATCGCTTTCATCTGAGATGTGCTCAGCTCGAAGACCTCTTCGAACGACCCGGCGTGCGCGCATTCGCTATCTTCAGCCGTGGAAGCCCAGAGGACCCCGCCGCGCCGCACATCGTCGACTCCGATGATGCGCGCCAGTTTTTCCAGCGCTCATTCGGGAAGTCGTTTGTCGACTTCGTGCTCAAGTTTGAGCACTGGTCTTGCACGCAAGACACAGGTGCGTTGGTACATGAGCATAAAGGCCCGCTGCTGATGGCATGGCGCAGAGGTCAAGGACTCCGATGATGTCCAGAGCGTGCGGAAGCAAATCGTGATGCTCATTCTCGAGGGCTTGCGTTCATTTCCTGCTTTTATAACTTCAATCCGTAACTCAATGGATTCCACAGGTAAAATAAAAAACAAGAAGAAGATCGACATGGACTACGTCAATTACAAGGTCAACATCCGGCATAAGCATGGCGTGGAGCTCGCTGGATGGCCAGAAGGGACCCCCTTCGTGCGCCCGGTAAAGCTTGGCGCAGAGCAAGCACGCAGGGTCCGCGATGGCCTCAAGAGCGGCACCATTTGCTGGGTCGTGCTCACGAAAACCCAGCGTCAAGAACTCGCCGAGGAAATTGACGGGCTTCTCGCGGAGGGGCCGCTGAAGCCGCGCAAGGTGCGGAGCGACAAGGGGAAGAAGCGCAAAGGCGCCGACAGCGAATCTGAGTCGGAATCGGAGGAATCGGAGGGTGGGAGTGGGAACGAGGGGGACGAAGACGAAGACGACGAGGGTGAGGAGGAGGAGGAGGTTCGCCCCGCCCGCAAATCCACCTCGGCCACTAAAACCGCGAGCCGCAAGTCCGCCGCGACCACCACCCCCGCTACTGCTGTTGCGCACACGCCCACAGCGCCCGACACCACCTCCGCGCCTGTAGCGCCTTCCTCTGGCGCGCCCGACACCCTCACTCCTGCGCCCGCGCCGGCACCTTGCACCGCCAACCCCACCCTGGCGCTGTTGCCCGCCGTCGCAAGAACCCCTTCGCACCAGGGACTATTCTGGACCCTGAAACCACCGCGGCGAGCGCAAACGCCGGGGGCACGAACTCCGGCGTTGTCGACCTCTTCAACTTCGACTACAATAGCCTGGACTACGCGCTTACTTATGGATTCGCGAGCGGGGGGCTCGCAGACACCAACAACGAGGCTGAATTCCCCCAGCTCATCGGCGCCGGCCTCGGCGGCTTCCAGCAGTCGTACGGGATGCTGCTGCCCCCCAGCACGAGCTTTGGCGGCGGGTACGGGATGCCGCCCCTCCCCGAGTCCTTTGTGGACAACGCCGGGGAGCAGTTGTATCGCATGCCGCGCCTCCCAGATGCCGGGCTCCAGCATGTGGGGGCCAACGGCGTCCAAATCGACAGCGACGACTTGCGCGCAGCTGTCAGCACGGCGTTTGCGGGCACAAACAACGACCCAGCGCCTGAGAACACAGGCCTCGCAGACGCCACAAACGTAACGGCGAGCGCGCAAGGGAAGAGGAGACGCAGCGCCGGGGACAGGGACAACGCCCCCCCCCCCCCCAGGAAACGCGCCAAAACCGGGAAGGATGCCGCTGGCGGTGATGCACCGAAGCACAAGACCAAGCAGCGAGCCCCCGACGCGGAGCCTGGCACCAAGGCCCGCGCAAGTAAGAAGAAGAAAACCGCTGCATGAGCGGCAATGGTTTGATGTGCGCCCGCCGTGCGCCCCGCGCCGCGCCCCTACCTCTATCCTGGCTGACAGCTACCTATAAGAAGTCCCCCCTACTCTCCATAACATATTTTTACGCCCTTTACTCTCCAGTTTTATTTATTTTGTGACTTTGAAATGTTTGAAATGTGATATTTGACAATATGGTCAGCAATTGGATGATGTGGAGCGTTCCAGTGTGCAGTCTTTGTCTCCGGGACATCCCCCCAATTTTTTCGTGAATTTACGGCTATTTTTGAGGCGGGAACGCGCGACTTTGGCGCGGGCGGCGGGGGTTTTGATGGGATTGATCTCAAGCTCCGGAGAGCGCGCCCAGAGACGTCGCCGCCCATCTTTGATGGCAGCAACGCCTTTGATGAGACGGCGCATGCGCGCGCCGCCCTCCGCTTAGGCTCTTATTTTTAACAGTATTTTGTAGCCCTCTAATTAGAGGGAATTATCGGGTAACTACCGGGTACAGTGTATATACGCCGGAGGCCCTCTAATTAGAAGGGGAGACCCACTGGTTCTCCTCCTCTAGTTAGAGGGGTTGTTTGGGCTATATTCAAATTCCAACAGAATCTGAGCCAGTGCCAAATGAAGCCAACGAGCAGCAAGTGCGGGAACAGAAAACAATAAAAGCCAGTGCACGGGGGCACAGCACGCAGGGCGCCACCCGCCCATCCCAATAAATGAAGTGTTCAGCACTTTGCGCCAGCTATCCATCCGGCTTCTCTCCAGATTCGGCCGCTTACATTCATAATCACCGGATCATTTTGGGTAACCACCCGAACATGGTCCGTGCGCACAGAATACCCAGTAAGACAATTGATGGCTGCGTAGACCCCATGTCTGCGAAAGGGCTACATCCTCCTCAAGGTCGAAGACCTGCCGAGAGCTCTCCAGCAAACAGGTCCAAATCCAACAGTAACCCCGATATATTCCACATGGTTCCACCAGCTGTCGTCACAGGCGACGACGAGACCAGAGCACAGGGGCTCAAAACAGACGAGCACGGGGGCTCAAAACAGATGAGCGCGGGGGCTCAGAACAGACGAGCACGGGGGCTCAAACCAGTAGACCTGTATTGCAGCACCCGAAGGCACAGATTCGGGTGGCGACGAGAAATACAAGAGATTCCAGATTTTGATGATGAGAGTAGGAAGAAGGAGAGTCGGTTGTGCCTGTCATTCTGATCCAACGTGAGGTTGAATGACATCCGTTGTCAGCGCAAACCCAATGTATTGGGTCTTTTGTGGAACATGCCTTATGCCCATGCTGACGCCCGCGACTAAACTTACCTTCCAACTCATGGTATAAGAGCGACAAGTAATGACCGTAACTGATATCTTCCTCAGTTCAAGGATGAAGCATATCATCCTATCTGCGATATTGTTCGCCGCTATGGTTGGTTCTGCCAGCGCATTTCCGAGTTCGGTGACTGGGCTGGATATGGCAAGTCGACATATTCAATGGCCAAACCCTGTTGACATCCCTCGCACCCTCAGAAACGGTCGTCCAACACCTGTGGAGATCCGACCGATGCCCTGCCCTTCTACAGAATTTATAACCCATCGATAGTCACATACCGCTGGAGCACCAGCACTGTTGTAGCCAGCTCCCCGGGAGTGACCTTCGAAGGCATCGCTGCCCTCGTTTTCGTCACTCAGGAAGAGTCAACTGTCCCCTTTTATCGCCTAAGCAACGCCGCCACAACGGACAACTTTTACACGATTTCGACCACAGAAAGAGACAGCGCGTTACAGAATGGATACATCTTCGGCAGCGCTGGCACAGATTCTGTTTACTATATCTATCCGACTCAAATATGCGGAAGCGTCCCTTTCTACCGCTTGTATCAGGAGAGCACAAAGACCAACTTTTATACAATTTCGGAATCGAAGAGACTCGACTACATTGCCAACCATGGATATACGGACATCGAGATTGCGGGATACGTGTTGCCTCTGGCCTCCAATCAGTGCTCTTGATCAGGTATGTTCTACAGTCCTCGTGTTCTATATGGCAGTAACGTTTGATTATTACAGTTTGATTTGGGCTCCATCTTTGTTGGTAGTTTAAGAACTGAATTTGGTGGTTCTTCGTAGTCTTGTAATCTTTTGAATACCTCCCCTTGTTACAATTTACCGCAAGTCCGACTCCACTTCGTGCCCCTGTACTTAATGCAAAAGCTGGGAAAAATTCCTCTTGGCCTTTAAGGCGCAGACGAGTGCGATTCTGCGGCGCCTACGTCTACTCGAAGCTCAAGGGGGAACAACGTGCCATTCTCGACAGGACTTTTAGAGGATCGAGATCGACCTTCCTTATATGTGGCGGAGTCATTGTGTCCACCCCGCGAACGGCCCAAGATCAGGCGCATGCAGGCATGGAGAATCCAATGCAACGGGAGAGAATGATAAATAATAGAAATACAAACAGGTGCCACACCATAACCCCGAGACCGGCGTCTGAGAAAGAAAGAAAACTGACTTGGATTCCAGAATATAGATGCGAGGCGTCCACAGTAATATTTAGCCGAGAAATTGGAGGATGTCCGTAAAAACACTTGAGCGGAAGGAGGCCGACTCAATAGACGTATGTACACCGACACCCGGGTTGGCGATGACCGTAGCTGGATGCGCCGCTGCATAAGGGGGCATCAGTAACCCGCGCTGTTGATGCACGCGCGGGCTTCAAGTAGATGGTGCAGTAACGCAAACGATGCTCCCGGTGGCCTCAGGCAGCGAGGCGACGAACGAGTTGCGTTCGCTTGAGACGGGTAACGGACGCCGGCATGCGGAGCGTGCTGCTGGCGGTAAAGAGGGCGGCCAGCTATAGGTGCAATGGGGAAGCGGCGAGAGCCTGAGGTGAGGGCAGGATTGGACTGGAACTTGTCGCGATATATAGGCGTCGACGGGAGACAGGTATTCCCACGGTGATGAACATCGCCACTCGTATCTGGGTGTCTCACAGTTGCGGTCGTGGCGCACGTACGCCTGGGGGCGAAGAACGCATTGGGAACGATCGCGGCGGGTGTTGCCTTGCGAAGGTGGGTATTGCTGCGCATCACATTCAGGGGTGGGGGCGGCAGGACAGGATTGAGCGTGCACGCAGAAAGTGGCCGCGGGTGAGCAGGGCGGGAGGAGACGCGGGTGGTACCGGAGAGTGAACGGGAAGAGTCGGAAGGTGCGAGGGGTGGCGGTGGGGAAGAAGCATGATTACATAATCACACCGTCCGAATAGCGTGCGTGGGAGGGATGGATGGGTAACGAGGGGAGGGGAGGCAGGGTGTCAGGGGGGAAAGCGAGGGAATGGGAAGGTGGTGGGTGGAGTGACTATCGAGCCGAGGGTATGGGTGGGAGGCCATTTGCGCAGATCCGACTGGTCGTAAAGCTTCTGGAAGCAGAGGATACGGATCCTGGAGACATCTTTGTCAGGAGGAGGACAATGGGTAGTGTTGGAAGGGAGATATTAGTCATCACTACTATATGTACTCGGCCCAATCATAGTGTGCGGTGGAAATATTGTTTCCCTTAGTTACTTAAGAAATGACTTTATTCAAAAGATAACCAAGTGTCCGTGTTTGTTCCAACGAACTTCCTTTTTAAGGACCTTAGAGTAGTGTTACTGTTTCGGGAAACACTGCTTAGTCAGCATTAGTTGGTTAAAGGGTTCAGCGGCCCGGTCTACTGGGCTGAGGAATAGTCGAAACGCGTCAGTCAGAACGTAATAGACTAATCTTATCAGACTCAGAAACTCAAGCACTCTGATTAGTAGGCATAAGAAATTTATATTGACTTCCCTAAAGTACAAGGGGGGAAATCTTCTCTCTCTACTGAAAAAAAACTCCTCCTTTTATACATCATACCAAGCCGAGTCATTCCCTATGTGACTCTCTTCATTTGACTCCTTCTGAGTCATCTTTTCTCTTGACTGGATTTTGGATGACTTGAACTCGGGTCTCGGATGATTATGTACCTCTGGTTACCTAAGCGTGACCGTCTGGTTTATGTCAGCGTGACAGACTGTGACATGCTTTTATATGATTTGTTGGCCCGAGTTTTCTTGTACGTTATTTTTACTTCATACAAAACAAATTTCCAGTGTGACATCCGCAGCGAACAGAATAATCCCTGACTGTCCTCAGTCACTGTAAAGAAAAATTACGTTCAAGAAAACTTCTTGTTTTATGTGGGGGTTGAGCTTGGACCGTTACAAGCAGTATGGGTAACTCGCGTAGTAAGGAAAGAGGAAAAACGAGCGTGGTATGAGTAGTAGTTTCTGAACGGAAGAATGTATCAAAAAGAGCGCGTTATGGACCGGAAATGGAGTAATGGGGACATAATGGAATGACAGGACTAAGTGAAACGCATAGTGGAAGTGAGCAGTGATCTGACCCGGTGGAACAGTTTCTTGACCCGCATGGTTACGCTCGACGGGTAATAGTAGTGGGCCGGTACATCAATCCAGGCCTTCTGTTCAGAGCCGTGGTTGACGCACAAGCACCTCACCCATTCATAGTGGTGCATTCCCGTCTTTGTGAGTGCCCAGCGGTACAGGCACTTCTTCGTGTTGGTTACTACCCACTCGCCGACCAATAACCCAAAACATTCCAGATGATCTCCTGCTTGGATTCGACACTGGGGAGTCGATTTCATCTGGAACGTCTTTTTGCCTGCGCCATACGACAATAGGTTGGACTGCCAGTTCCTGATCTGGGTGTTCCGCAAGGTACATGCGAATCTCTCGGATCCTCCAATGCCAGTGTGATAGGGCGTTGTGAGCCTCCACTGTGTGTCGACTCTGGCGACCGCCCGAATGCGCAACGAGATAAAGAGAAGACCGAAACAAGCAGGACATAAAAACTATAGTGCGGACAGATAGCGGAGAGAATCTTCAAAATGGACACCCTCAATAAACGGACATAAAGGACTTGCGGGATAAAAACGCCAGCGGAACTTCAATAATACTCAGCGACATAAGCATTGGTAAAGGTGACATTGGCAACCCACACCGCCATTCGAGACCACCGATGCGACTCCGTTCGATTCCATTCACATAGAATCACCGGTTTCCCGCTCCCCTTTTCCATAGTTCTTCGCCAATCGTACCTGTTCCCGCACCGCACACCGTATTCCTTCGCGCGCCCAATCGCTGCCTTTCCGCGCTGGTGTCGAACGGCCCCGCTCGCTGTTTCCGCCCGTACTTGTGCCGTTCGCTGCATTTCCGCACCCGCTTGCTGTTTCTGCCTGTACTCCCGCCCGTTCGCTGTTTTTCCTTTCCCGCCCGCTTGCCGTCTTTCTGCGCTGTCTCTCCGCCTCGTGCTTCCTCCTCCACCTCGCGCTTCCTCCTCCGCCTCGCGCTTCCCCCCTCCGCCTCGCGCTTCCCCTCCGCCTCGCGCTCCCCTCCGCCTCGCGCTTCCCCTCCGCCTCGCGCTCCCCTCCGCCTTGCGCTCCCCTCCGCCTTGCCTCGCCGGCGGGGCCAGGCGCTGAACGTGACAAAAACAAGTTATAGGGCGAGTAGGGTATGGATATGGAGCTCAGAGAGCAGCCGTCAAGGAGGAATAGGCCAACCAAGTCAAGAATGGAACTGGTATGACGAGGGAATGAATTCCGTCAAGGAGGAATAGACAAACCAAGTCAAGAATGGTATTGATATGACGAGGAAATGAATTTCGTCAAGAAGGAATAGGCAAACCAAGTCAAGAATGGTATTGATATGCGAGGAGATGAACTCCGTCAAGGAGGAATAGGCCAACCAAGTCAAGAATGGTATTGATATGACGAGGAGATGAACTCCGTCCAGGAGGAATAGGCCAACCGAGTCAAGAAAGGTATCAATATGACGAGGAGATGAACTTCGTCAAGGGGGAATAGGACAACCAAGTCAAGATTGGTACCGATGTGACGAGGGGATGAATTCCGACAAGGCAGAGTGTGCAGAATAAATCAAGAACAACGCCAATGCAACAAGGGGACGAATTCCGCAGTGAAAGAATTCGTCTGATTCAAGAACTACGCTGTAAAATGGTCTCCGCGCTGGAAAGGAGGTGACCAACTCGAGGAAACGTATCGGGACAAAGGAGAAACGAGTTCCACAAAGCACGAGAGGTTCAACCAGGCTAATTACGGTGCTATAGGAGCACCTCCGTCCAGGGTGTTTCACCAGCAAAGGAGAGGAGGAAAGCGGACTCCTTCAGGCCAAAAGGAGGTAAAGGAGCTACCTTGTGGGCTGAAGGCTGTGTTTGGTATGCAGAGCGCAGGTCGGGACGAAGTGCCGGTGGCTGGGCAAAGAGTATAAAAACCTAGCGTATTATTCGAGAATGGCATCTTGTATTTCCCCACCTAAATTCCTAAGGCTTTCACAAGCCCAGAAAGAAACTCTTCCTCCGTCTTCAGACACGAGACGGAACACAAACCGAAGTACCACAAAGTACAGGTTAACGCAAGACCCGGAGCGCAAGGAGTGGCCAATTAGTTGCTTCCGGTAGGGAACTCCGACCAGAAAAAGGACCAGGTCGTATAGGAGATCCCGAAAACGATAAAACGCCACGTACTGAAGGTGGAGTGGTATCTAAACAGCCAGCAACAGATTCTCTGTTAGCGTGTAACTGTTCCGACCGAGTAGTATCGGAAGGCAAAACGGTCTTTGACTTGGGACAACTCGGAGAAATCCAGTCCTCATAGCCATCTACCAACCAGCACGGTCACCTCGTCAGCGAATATCTCGCCTCGAGGTTCAAGCGGAGACATAAAGAAAGGGGTCCCAAAGGAAGGGAATTGCGGAGTTTAGCCTACGAGATTCGAAACAGGCCCCGAGGTCCCGCACATTAAACGGAGAAGAAGATCAAAACGGAGAAATAAAACCGCAGCACAGAAAATCCTACCCACTGCACAGAGCAAACACCCAGAGGAAGAAACGCGACTCTATCCGCGACTCCTCCCGTCCTCCCTCGAAAGGAGCCTGTATAGGATATGCAACCGAGTTATCGGACCCTGGAAGGCTGAAAAGGAGCGAACTCCGCACCCCCCCAGCGCACCAAGGCTTCTCAGTGCTCTGTGCTGAAAGCCTGTAAATAACAGATCCTGCCCACTAATCTAAAGATCCATCCCTTGTAAACTTAACCCATCGTACTTCGGAGGAATAAAAACCACCCGACACTTGCTACACAAATTTCCCCCTAGAGGATGATACCTTTTCTGCAGTACTGTATCCACAGACGTAACACTCGTCTGACAGTCAAGAAACCGCAGTCCGCATCACAGCATCTAGGCGTACCGACATCTCGTCCTCTTCCGTGCGGAAAGTCTGAGGTTCCAGGAACACATATCCTCGGGCAGGCGGATGATATTCTATCCGGGCCTGGTCACGCCTGACAGGTGGAGAGGGCTGGACGGACTGAGTGCGCCATACTTCGGGTGCAGACGGCGGATGGGTGATTAGGTCATAAAAGAGCTGGCCGTGGACATCGTCACCATCGACTTCACTGGAAGCCAAGGTAGCTGAGGAGGAATTGGTGGTGTCGTTGGTGGTGTCATCAGTGGAGACGAAGTGGATTGGATGCATGAAGTACACAGGTGGAGGTGAATTGCTCGAAGAGTGGCGGAGTGACTGCTCCGCCATTCCTGGGGTATTCTTCATAAGAAAGACATGACTGTTATGAACAAGAATGACATGATGAATGATGGCCTACTTGGTTGTTGGAGGACCCCGGTCTGGGAAGATTTCCCATTGACTGGATCAGACGCACGGCTTCACAGCTAGCTCTCCCTGGTTTCTCGGTTTCAGGGCTGAGCAGGGCGAAATTGTATGCGTCCATAGTGTGGTTCAGACGGAGGGTTGGGTCAGGACGGCAACGGCTAGAGCAGATTGGTTCAAAGAAAGCAAGAGGAAATTTTTACGCAGATGGCTCAGGAAAAAGGGAAAATTACCTGCCAGACAGAAAAGGCTCCGTGTTGTTATATGCGAATCCTGCGAAATCAAGAAGCTTGTATACGGCTCCGAATGTTCTTCCTGAGTCTAGATTATTTCCCAATTTTGTCGTCCCTGGCTGATCTGCTATCCATTTTAGGACCTCTTCATTCTTTGGATGATGGCTCTAACATTTCTTCGTCGTCATCAGTCTCCAATTCCTCGTCTTCTTCTGCCTCCCCGTTCTGTTTCATAAACCAATGGCCACGAGTAATGTAAGGGAGTAATCGGAAAGCTGCGGTAGGATTGTTCCTGAACATTGAGCCATCCAGTTCCTTTAAAATATATGCTCCTCCTTTATTTTTACGAACTACTTCATAAGGGCCGAAGTATCGGTCGTCAGTTTTGCGTCGTGAGCTTACCGATATTTCTATGCCAACATTTCGAACTAGGACCAGCTCGCCCTTCTTATATTCTTCTTTTTGCAGCTTCTTTTTGAATCACCGCTCGAACTGCTGCTTGGAGCGGAATCTTGCCTTCCGTAAAGTATCCGTGGCCCGTTTAATATCCCGATCGTGCTTTGACAATTGCCGGATTCGGAGCGTAAGTAGTTCTTCCGTGCTTATTCCTGATCTAAACCCGCTTACCATAAAAGTGGCCTCTGCCAGATCGAACGGTAAAATCGGATCCGTACCATGAAGCAGTTGGTAAGGTGAGAATCCTGTGACTCGGCTTACAGTTACCCGATCCGCCAACAGAGCTGCAGCTAATTTTTGTGGCCAAAAATCAATTTGTCCTCCACAGGATTTGACAAGCGCTTCCCGTAAGGTATAATGCCCTTGCTCAACAACGCCGCTAGCATGTTTATTGTAAGGACTTATCTTTACGTGTGGAATATTCATTCGTTTCATAAGTTTGCGAAATCCTGCTTTGACTTCTGAACTGTTGTCGGTAATCACCTTCCTGGGGCATCCATACCGGCAGTACAAAAATTCCCAAAAGAAATCCGATAAGTCTTCGGTGGTTTTTGTCTTCAATGCTTTAGCTTCACAAGTTCCTGATAAATCGTCCCGGGCTGCTACAATCATTTTGAATCCAGAGACTTCAGGCATCATCATGATGTCGATGTATACCGTTTGAAAAAGCGCTGCTGGAGTCGAAATCGTTATGGGAAGTTCCAGTTTCTTGGTACTACGGATTTGACAACGGTAACATGATGCATTATGATGCTGGACATCATTATACATCTTTGGCCAGTAGAAACGGATTTTTAAGAGATCCCAAACTGCTTGAACTCCCCGGTGTCCCAAATCATCATGGGCTTGTTCCAGGATTTTAAGGCGTTTAAGCGGGTCCAGAATGACTTTTAAAAATGGACCATTTCTGTTCCTTTTTAGGAACTGACCTTCATGGATTAGATAGCATGTTGCCTGTTGAATGAAATGTGAGTGTTTCTGAGGTTTATCAAACACGGGTGCTTCTAGCGTAGTAAGAAATTTCAGGACTTTCTGTAAAAAGTCTTCCTGACCCTTTCGTGTTAGGTTGCAGGATGGTAGTTGAATATCTTCAAAAGACGTACCCCCAATTCCTTCAGCTCCTAGGTATAACGCGATTTCGTCCAGCCACGAGTTGTTGTCGCTCTCGACCAACTCTCCCTCAGTCGGTTCACGTCTGGAGAGAGCATCTGGGCCTTGAAATTTCGTTGCAGATACATGTACTAGTGCAAAATGGAACATCAGTATCCCTTGAATCCAGCGATTCACAGCGGCGTTGGGTTGCAAATCAGGGTTATTTAAGAGCCCTTGGATGTATTTTGCGTCCACCTCGACTTGAAGTGCTTTTACGCCAATTATGTACAGCCTCCAGTGTCGGAGCGCATGGTATAATCCGAAGAGAGCTTTGGCTGGGAATAACGTGACTCTCGGTCGCTCATGGGTATGGATCCATATCGGGCCAGCCTCCGTCTCCCGTGGTCGTCATTCTGAGATAAGATCATGCCGGCGGCTTCACGGCTTGAGTCGACCAATAAGATAACTGGTTCATCACTCCCGTAATCAATTGGTCGTAACGCTGGGGCTGTACCCACTAACCTCTTAATTCTTGCAAAGGCCGATTCTCACCTTTCATCCCACAGGAACTCATGGGTTCGTCTATATAGTTCTGTAAGTGGTCGAATGATCTCAGAGTAATTCTGTATCCATATCCTAACTGTCCCGCACAGACCCAGGAACCTGTGTACTTCTTGTGGTGTTTTCAGGATAGGCCAGTCTAGGATGGCAGACACTTTCTTAACGTCGGGCATTCGTCCTTCAGGAGAACAGAGTTGTCCTACAATTAGGGCTTGCCTCCTGCAGCATTGTACTTTCATGGCTGAAAAGGTAGCTCCCGCACACCCGACTTTGTGCATTATTTGATGAACGTCATTCGCGTGCTCCCATACAAATCGCCTTATTCCTGGATTGCTTTCAAGACGCTCCGGTTCACCTCTTGGGTCTAAATAGGCCGAGGCCGGCCCCTTTATTGGTAAGTCGTCGATGAATATGTTCGCAACATGCGGAATCTCATTTTGTAAAATGAACACCATGCATTTTTGAAACTCTGCTGGTGAATTAGTATATCCGGTAGGCATTGATGTTATTCTCAGTAGTCCCAAAGGAGTCATGAAGGCAGTCATATCTCAGCTTTCGGGTTCCATTTTGCGAGCGTCGAATCCCCAGTAAAGGTCAAAGACTGTATAACATTGTCTCCCTGCGAACCCTTCCACAAAATCGTCTACAATGGGCAGCATTCCTGCATCCCGCACCGATACTTTATTCAAAGGCTGTAAGTCATGAACAATCCGTAATTTGCCATTCTTCTTGAGGACACAAAACCAGCGAGATCTGTAGGAGGATTGACACATTTCGTACACACCTGCTTCAATTTTTAATTTCAAAATGTCAATGACTTTCTGCAGAATGCCCGGGGGAATTGGTATGTTCTTGTATTCCCAGGGTACATGCGGAACGGTCGCGATTTTGTAAGGTGAAAAATACTCGTCTGTGAAAGTGCCCCATTCGGAGTCTTCAAAGGCCAGGGCCTGTTGATTTAATTCCATCACGCACACAAATAAGTTTTCTTCATCTGCGCTTAGAAATCCTTCTTTATTTATTTCCAATACTTTGAGCCGTTCCTCACTGAGTCGCTTTGTTGGTACGAATGGGGGAGGGTTAGTAGTTAATTCCGGTAAAGACTTCATGGGGTCCTCAGGAATATTTCGTTTTACTTCATATTCTGGGGAAAATGTCGTGGACACGGGGCGAATCTTTTTGTCCACACATTTATACATAGTGAGACTTTGATTTCCGTTTCCAGTAGCGCAATTTCCTTCTGTCGGCCAAGAATTTGAGTGTCTGGTTTCTAGGTTCTTACAGATCTCGATATCTTCATCCCCAAGTTTACTATCCACTCGCCTGTACATAGTGAAGGATTGAAACTCTTTGCCGTTTTTGTTGAACAAAGTTACTGGGTAAAATATACATTCGTCGTCTTCCTCTAATTCCTCCCAATCTCGATGCAGCTGTGGGTCGTCCCAATTGAAATTGTCTTCACAGGTAAAATCCTCGTCGATAATAGGCTGTTCATTGGTGCAATAGGAGTAACAAGATATCGAGGAAGGGCTGTTCACAGTCGGAATCGAATTCAGTTTATTTATCCTCACAAATGCGCGGACAATATACTGTAAGCATAGATGGGTACAAGTTAAGCGCCGTAATATGTATGTATGTGCGGAGGTATAAAGTTCCCGTCCTTCGACTTCTGCAAGGTGGAACGACCGCCTCACGACCCCGAAGGTGAACTTTGCTGTTGCTACAACCGTATTTTTCAGTTGTACGGTTAGGTGCAGAATGACAAGAGAAAGAAGAGTGAAAATATTGAATGAGCAGGTCTGGACGGAAGTCCGGTCACTGTTCCCAAGCCCCTGACGCGTTGTTTTAGCCATCCATGCCCTCGCAGCGAACAGAATAGCGAGAAACGTACCTTCAAGCCATATTCGGACCATGAGGAACGAAGTCCAGGCAGTGCGGGTGGTGGTTTCCCCGAAACCTCCCTTCACGGCCAGAAGGTCCACTTTGCTGAGAGTCCATCTCTCCGCTCGATTCGCTGGGCGGATATCCGAGTGACAGGTCTTCCAGGGTAGGATCAGATTCTTCGTTTCCAGTTGTTCGTTCAACGGGGCGTTTGCCATTCCCGGCAAGCATCTCTTCATAGGTGACAGTCCCTGAAGGACTGGGCTCTTGTAAAAGTTCCCAGTAATTACTCTCAAGTTCGGGGTGGTGTTCTTCGAGAAAGGCCGCGCTAAATAGGTGTGAAATGGCGTAGTCTTTACAGAAACGAACGGCCAAGATGTCATAGAGTACTCCTGCGAGGCGTTCCCAGCCATTGCGCTGAAGGATATGCCAGAGTGTTTGAATCTTGGCCACCTCCAACTCAAACAGAAACGGGTGGTCCACGGTTCGCACAGGAAAGGATCGCTGGGTGAAAAGAAACGTCTGTAAGTTTGGCAGTTTTTGATCCGGTTCTCGTGCGAGTCTACTCACTTTGCTGACACCATATCGATGCCCCACCATGTCCTCCATTCGTCGAGCAGCTTCTACGCATCCTAGTCTCACCCCCGCCATCATACGAACGACTCCGGAATCGGTAAATCCTGCGGCTTTGAGGGCTTCCCTTTCAATGGTGCGTCGATGCAAACGATCGCCGAGGGACTTACGAAGTTTCTTGCGTCGCCCATTCTGGAAGAGCCCACCCTCTTCCCCTTCGGGATTCTTTCGTTTATTGTTGGTCGGAGCCTGGTGCATTTCTTCGATTTGTCGTTCTTCCTGATCAGCTTCGTTGAGAGCGGTATCGTCGCCAGTCGACAAGGTCTCGTTGGCGGTGTTGCGTGTAGGTGATGGGGGCAGGCTGTAGTCCAGGGAAGTTGGTGAGGCTACAGAGCTGTACTCTTCGTCTGAAGCCAGCGAGGCGTCGTCCAAGATGGATGGAGAGAAAATTGGGTGCCGAAAATTTTGAACCCCTTGGCTCACCATGGCGACGTAGTCAATGAATGAGTTAAGTGGCCCGTGAAGTACGTGAAGAGCCTGATATGCAGGTTCGGCTCCCATCTCGTCTTCAAATCGCAAGTGTTCCTGCTGATGCAGGCTATTCTCGTGGGCCCAACGCTGCAGAGCTGCCCACACCCCCGGGGCGTGCTCGTGATAAGGTTCGTAGCGTTGCTGCGAACCTTCAAAGTCTTCGTTGGTGCCTCCCAGCGTGACGGGGTAGCTATCAGCGTCGCGCGAAGAGACTGAATTCGTTGTAGCAGGGACTGCGTTGGGAACGACGTCGGCATGCGACTGAGTCAAGACCCACTCGGATACCGCGGGGCTCCACTGGCCAGGACGCACTGTCTCCACCCGACGTGGTTCTGGCACGTGAACCTCGACCTCTTCATACAAAATGGCGTCAGAAGAGCTAGAGGCTGAAGTGAAGGCCGACGAACTGGAATATGTTTCCCGCTCGATTACTCTTCCACGATTCGGGTTGAAGACCGGGAAATTTAGCTGTAAGTTTGTAAGGTGAGCATTCCAAGAAACTTGTGAGGAAAAGGTTTCAACTTTTACCTGATCAGTGGCAGTGCTCTCGGCTTTGCGTCCATTCACGTCTGCTCCCACCTCCATGCTACTCTTTGCTCCTCGTTCTTCTTCGGCTCTTTCTGCATCAAATTCTACCGTGAACTCCTCAAACGCACGTCATGCGTCTTGGGCTCCCGCTTGCAGCGTTCGAAACATCACATGAGGCGGCAGAGTAAGCCACTTGTTTATAGTTGGACCCAAAGCCACATCTAATACACGTCGCATTTCCCGATTTCCTTCGAAGGTCCCGACCGCCCGGTCGTCCAATTGCGCAGCCATCTGGGGACCCGGGCCATACAGCAGGCAATCCGCAGTGGCGGTGTGCTGTTCTTCAAAACATAACCCGCATATTCCCAAACTAATGGAACCATCAGTGGAACTATTTGGCCCTGCCACCGACACCAGATTGGGCATGCTGTCCGTGTCGGAACCGAAGAGAGGGTCGTTATCCAACCGCGATCCTGCAGCTGCGCGTTGGCGTATACTCTCATTGAGGGCGTCCTCGGTGGCCCGTTGCTCCAGAGAGGCCGTGTATTGCAACTCCCCGACGTATTCTTCAGTAAGCGGCTCCACACGCTCGGCGAGCTCCTCGGGGATTAACAGGAATTTGGGGTTCATGGTCGTATGTCCATTCCTAAGAATGCTGTCTGCCGAAATTTTTTTGTCCGGTGAATGCTGATTAATACGCAGGCGCTCATGCATCGGGACCATCGCGGGCAGGTATCGCGTAGCGTGCACGGGAAAACTAGTGTCTTCTTCCCCGTCCTGCGACGTCGTCATGCCCTTCATTGCTTGATGAAGCCGCTCGTCTGATGGATAACACAATTCGAGGTGCCACGATTTCTGCGGATCGTCAGGCGTCACGATGTGAAAAGTAAACTCATGGCAGGATACGGTGAAAGGCTGGCCAGTCTCGCGATCACGAAACACCCGGAACACGTTATGGGCTGAGCTTCAGTGCAGTACTTGCCCGCTCGGCAGGATGACGCTCCCATAATATTCGCTTTGGGGGGCGGCCATGAAGGTAGGGTCGACGTCGATTGGCTGTCGAGCCACGTATTTGTGCCACTGACGTGTGACAGCGTCCTCAACGGTGGCAATGGGCCCGCTCACGTTGAGAGCAGCTACTGGCATCGGTGGGCGACTGAAGCGAGCGCGCGACAAGTACTACACGTCCTCCATGGGTCGAATAGTGCGCCCATCATCGCGTAGCAAAGCGGAATCACTGTATGCTCGATGAAGCGCCATTTCGGTTATTGGGGAAAACGGTATGTCTTTCTCTTGCCATCCTTCCTTATAAATCTGTTCATAATGACTCTGCTCAGTTTTTCGAAGCTGTTGTCATATTATCAAGGCCCCGACGACGACAAAAACACCGAGAGCAGCCTGCACCAATTGTAACCCTGCTTCTGCCAAACTCAATTCGCTGTTTGTCTTGCTGGATGTCGACTCTGTTGGCGAGTCATCGTTATCTTCCAGCCTACTGTTATCAAAAAGGTTAATCATGGTTCGCGGCTTTCCTTTAATGACACTGTTTAATGCTCTCCCCAGGGTTCGCCCTATTCGAGTAACTCGGTTAACAAACGCTCTTTTGTCTGGAGTCATCCAAGACTCACAAGAGGAGTCATTCCCTTGCAGAACTGCAAAGGACTGATACTGATTCGCATTTCCTTGGTGGAAGGCAGGCGGCCCTTCGCTCGGCACCGCCAACAACTCAAAGCAGGGTCTTCGAGTCTCTCGATCCTTAAATATGAGGTAAGTTCCTTCCTCTCTTTCGTCGATGCTTACTAAGTTGCCGCGTTGCCAAGGGCGTCCTAGAAGCAATCCAAACGGTGCTTTTTGGGAAACCCAAAGGTCCGTCATCGTAAGGGCGGCTCTGCAGGTAAATTCTACATCTCTGATCCAACCTTGCAGCTGACCACGCCCACCATTAGCATCGTTCATGCTAGTTACTTGACTCATATCGACTGTCTTCTGGATCTTAAGGGCAGCAACGTCGGCGCGGACTACGTCCAGTTGAGAACCTGTATCAATGATGGCGCAAACTTCGTTACCGCTTGTCTTCATATCAATTTTAATCAGAATTCCTTCTGTCCTGGGCCAACCAGCGTTAGCGATTAAGGGATGGTCCGCCGAGTTTCCCAGCAAAACTGCCCGTACGTTTCTTACTTTGATTAGTTCTTGCAAGAGGTCGCTGATCTTGTTATCTGCTGTATTATCAACAGCACATGAGGGCAGGGGGGGCCAAATATTTGGCCTTGACGGGGACACAAACAAACAACTGACCGCCACCAACTAACCATGCGCATTGTGTCGTGCACGTGTCCTGTGGGCCCGACGGCTCTAAATCTCAGTTAACAACGAACTCCTGGCTATAAATGATCTGCTTCTTGCCTTCAAAGTTCCCCGAGCCGTCGAGATAAAGAAAATCAAGACCCAAATGATACCCATGCGGCAAAGACTAGACATATAAATTAATCTTAGACACCTGTAATCTATATAGAATGGTTTGGAACTCATAGCTATATACACCCCGGAATTATCGTAGCCCAAGCACACAATCCTACACAGCGTAGCGGAATATATCTGCATTCATGCCAAATGGGGGATCCCATACAGATATTTTGAGACGTGCTCACAATTCCTGATAAATAAAAACCTACCACTTGCATTTTTTCCTTACAACGGACCTTTAATTTCACTCAGATTGTGTCGATTCATTGTGTAGCGCAAGAGTTCCAAAGGGGGAAATCGTCGGCTATCAGCCACGCACGTGCTGTTGATAATACGGCAGATCCAGAGATCAGCAACCTCTTGAGTTCTTGGAACTCAGTTCGCAGCTCCTTGGACGTAACCATGATCTCCCGGAGTGACATTGCCACCGTAGTATCCAGGATCCGATTCATCACGTCCTGGCTGTCTACGGTCTCGCTTAATCCAGACTTCCTTCCTATCGCTTTAGAAGGGACGAGGTCGTCAGGTTCTTTCGCCGCATCATTCAGGACTGGTGTCCCTTTCGGATGCGACTTCTTGGGCGATGAACCTTTTGTGTCGGGTTCCGACATCTCTACATCTTCTCCTGTTTTGAACCTTACACGTCTTGCATCAATAGGTCGCTTTTCCGGGGTGAGTGTCATGGGCTTTGGTGTGGATGGTCGACTTGATCATGTTTTCGGGATTTCTGGGTCCGGGCCGGCACTTGACGTCCCGCTTTTGACAGGTGTCTGTGGGGGTGGCAGTGCCACGCTATCTTTAGCATTTTCTGTTTGCTGCTTCTGTTCGCCTAGTAGATCTTTGACCTCCGATCTCCTGGCAGGCTCTCGTCATGGTGGATATACCCCATCCAGAACGACCTTTCGAGCCCTTCGGGTACTTGGTTCCGTTCGATCTGCAGCTTGAACGAAACGAGGGTCCACTGTGACTGGTTGTGGATTAGTCAAGAATATTTCACGGGCTGAATTTCTGCCCGTGTGTTCCTCTTCTGAATCCTCACTCTCTGATTCTGGGAAATCCTCGTCACTCTGAATTTCCTCAAAACGACTTTGTTGGTTTATTTCTGCCTGGTAAAAACTTTGTACCGCGGCTTCTCGGTCTCGCATGCCTCCGAGGAATCCAAGCATTACCTTTGGTGCGTCAAGACCTGCTATTCTCTCCGCAGCCTTCACTAATGACTCACCAGGATGTCGACGTATCATTGTTCCATTATTCATTACGAGCTTTCGCGTTTCTTCGTTGAATTTGATGATATGATTATTCACCAATTCAGCGACCTTTCGGCACTCTGAAATTCGATGGCCATCTCCTAAGCATCCGTAACAGCCCACACTATCCCCGCCTCCTCCTGCGGTTCCTCCGCCTCCTAAAGGCACGTTATTGGGGAATGTCGCTGGATTTGTCAGTCCCTCCTTAGATGCTCCGGCTCTACTCAGGGGTCTCATGCGAGCAGTTTCTCTCCAGTCCGTACTGGGCAGCTTCACACATTTTTCAGCTGTCCCACTGCAGTCCATAACCATTACTTTATAATATATTGGGGCGTACTCCGGATCGTTCAAATTCATTGCATTAAGTTTCCGAATTAGGGTGGCGATTTCTTCCTCGTTCCCTTCGAATCTGCGTACGTCCTTACTGCTGTTCTCCTTGATGGCGGCTTTCTTTCTCTTTTCTAATTTCTTCTTTCTTTCCCGTAATTTCTTCTTAC
This sequence comes from Mycena leptocephala, assembly GCA_029378395.1. NCBI lineage: Eukaryota > Fungi > Basidiomycota > Agaricomycetes > Agaricales > Mycenaceae > Mycena > Mycena leptocephala. Next base: position 25,932 of record JARJLF010001264.1, on the reverse strand, counting down.
GACGAAAAGCTTCATAATCAGAGTCAGTCCCTCCGCTTTCCGTGGAAGCACTGTCTGAATCTTCATCAGATTCTTCCTCCCGTTCTTCACTTAAATCAGCAGCACGCACCATGAGGGACTCATATCGGTCTCGCCGGAAATACCACTCGGCCGCTTCATCAATTTCTTTCACAGTGTACTGCGTGTCATCCCCTCGATAGGGATTGGTCTGAAGAATGCGATTCTCTAATGTCTGCCGCAAGGTGCGGTTTACCCCAATCAAAAAATACGCATTGTAATCTTCTCGGGTCAAATGTCCTTTTCGTAACAGGCCGCCTGCTATGACCTTATATTTTACAGAATACCTTTGCCACTGTGTTAGGTTATGACATACCTTATCCCGTTTCCTAGCCGCAAAATGTTCCACGTCGGCAGGTTTGTACTTCTGAAACACCCGGTCTGCGTCAAACTGTCTAAGGATTTCTTGCTTGAGCTTAGACCATTTATGAGATTCAAAACTGTCCATAGATTGGATGACGTTTTGTATATCTATTGAGCAATACATCAGCAGGTTCTCGCACTTTTCTTGGTCACTGGTTATCCTGCATTTATTTAGCAGACGTTCGTAATGGTCTAAGAACAGCTGTACGTCTGTATACTTTCCGTAAAATGTCTTGGGTGCGTCCTTTGCTCCTCGGACTGGTAGGTCATATGTCGTACGGAGCGGTGCGCTAAAAAATGGGGGAGCAGGGGCACTCATACGTGGATTTGGGGATGAAATACTCACCGAGGATTCCGAGGACAGGTATCCTTCTTCTTCCGGATACCTTAACCCTTCTGGACGGTGACCAGTCCTCTGTGTCTTTCTTTTTCCCATGAATCGATGGGTAGGTTCCATTCCTGGTAATTCTTCTGGTTCTGAAAAGGGTCCGACAGGTACTCCGTGCCTGGCTTCAAACTCCTGTCGTTCATCTTCAGATCTGAACGATCTCTCGTAAATTCTTCGTTCCTCGTCGTCTTGAAAAACGTGCATCGGTGCCATAGTCTTTCTGTATATGTGTCGGTGCTTCAGTACGGCTTGTTCTTGGTCTCGGAGTGTTTATCGGTCTAGGCGGTTATCGGTAACTCTACGATTCCGAAATAAGGAAGTGTAGGAAGTTGGAACGGTATTTCCCCTCGCAGTGGGCTCCAATTATGTGCGGTGGAAATATTGTTTCCCTTAGTTACTTAAAAAATGACTTTATTCAAAAGATAACCAAGTGTCTGTGTTTGTTCCAACGAACTTCCTTTTTAAGGACCTTAGAGTAGTGTTACTGTTTCGGGAAACGCTGCTTAGTCAGCGTTAGTTGGTTAAAGGGTTCAGCGGCCCGGTCTACTGGGCTGAGGAATAGTCGAAACGCGTCAGTCAGAACGTAATAGACTAATCTTATCAGACTCAGAAACTCAAGCACTCTGATTAGTAGGCATAAGAAATTTATATTGACTTCCCTAAAGTACAAGGGGGGAAATCTCCTCTCTCTACTGAAAAAAAACTCCTCCTTTTATACATCATACCAAGCCGAGTCATTCCTTATGTGACTCTCTTCATTTGACTCCTTCTGAGTCATCTTTTCTCTTGACTGGATTTTGGATGACTTGAACTCGGGTCTCGGATGATTATGTACCTCTGGTTACCTAAGCGTGACCGTCTGGTTTATGTCAGCGTGACAGACTGGTTTATGTCAGCGTGACAGACTGTGACATGCTTTTATATGATTTGTTGGCCCGAGTTTTCTTGTACGTTATTTTTACTTCATACAAAACAAATTTCCAGTGCGACAGTAGTTGATATTGAGTGCTCTTGCTTCTGCTCCACGTCGTCCTTCTTACAGGTAGACCTTGCGCATCACGCTCTCAATGAGGGTCCCGAAGAACATAAGGACAGCACTACCCGTAGCATATACTCAATAGCTTCCGCCGACGATAAGCCAATGGAGCATGGAGTACGACACTGTGGACACAGTGTTGATCATTTCTCCACACGTGAATTTTGAAAGCCTTGCGCACCGGACGCCTGTATGGTATGTAGCTGTTCTCGAGTGAGGAGGATTCAGCGGTGGAGGAGAGCGAAGGCGCCGAGGCGTGCGTAGGGAGGCAGGACGTGCGACTACCTTCGACGACTGCGTTCGGGTATAACCATGAGTACGGCGAAAGGATGTGCGGAGGGAGCTAAATGTACGCCTGAGCTTTAACCTGAAACTCCGCCACTCTCACTTCGCTCTCCGCAATCCTGCAAGTCCCCGCGCAACCAGAACGTGGTGCAAATACGACCGGGTCGCGCATTGAATAAGTCGGCTCCAGTGGGCAGTGGTGAGGAACAGCAGGCAGACAATACCCGGGTTTGCTTATAGCATAACACGCGAGACCTCATCAGACTTTTGACATTTTGATTGTGGCGTTGTACAACGCCAAAAAACACGAAAACCGCCTGAAAATGCGTGAACACTGAAAACGCCTCAACGCGCAACGCCCACAATTTTCATCAAAATTCTCACAACGTCGAACAAAGATCTGCCGATTGCATCAGGAGCGGCAATAATCCCGACAGTTTTCGACCTCTCCAAGTGTCTTCCTCACCACACTAACAATTATATGCACCTTGGGACTTATCTGTCATCTGCACCACCCAGGGGAGCACCAAAGATTTTGGTGAACAACGCGAAAAAAAACGCGAAAAAAACACGTGAAATGCCACAATGAAAATGTCGAAAGGCTGATGCTGTGGGTATCATAAACGGGATACAGCCTTATCGCTGAATGACCGCCGCCATCCTACAGCATGACCAGAAAACAAAGTTTCGTATACAGGATAACAACTCAATAAGAATTATCCTCCAATGACATAGTACTTAATCAACAACCCGAACGCTAACCTGAAAGACACATTGAATTCCCGCCACAAAGCTACCAGACTCCGAATGAAATGTTTAACTGTTTCTGGATGTTCCGATTACCATGGAATGCGACAAAAAAGAATGGATGCCCACCTCATCAACATTGAGTGGACTGCGGCGGTAACACATATCCCGCAATTCCCATTTCAGTAAATCCCTCGACAATAAACGCGAGTCTTTCCGATTCCGATGTCGTGTAAAAGTGGTTTGTTTTGGCCGCCGTGTACAATTCGTAGAAAGGGACGCTTCCACAGATTTGGGTCGGATAGATATACTCAGCCACGGGATCGAGGGTGTATCCTTTGGAGATGAATTGATCTCGCTCCGTCGCATTAATGGTCCAGAGAGCGTCTGTGAGAGAGGGATTATCAAGGCGGTAGAAGGGGACCGTGGACTCCTCCTGTGTGACAAACACCATGGAGGAGACGAGTTCTAGCATGAATGTCTGTTTAATAATGGCATTCACAGTGGTGATGTCCGTGAGATAGGTGTAGGAGAATAGGCTAGGCGAATAGAGTCTGTAGAGGGGAACGGCATCCGCGGGATCTCCGCAGGTTTCCGCGGATCGTCCCTGGTCGTGCGGGATAAGTACCAAGGTTTATTACTTGAAACTTGAGACATACCAAAGCTTGAGGTGCCTTCCATGCAGAAGTCAACCCGACAGTGAGGGAAAGGATTATTGCGGGTAGGATGTACTTCATCGCTGCTGAACTGACTCGGAGGGAAGATCACCAATAAGCAGCTAGTTATATACCATTAGTCGATCATGGGTGGACAGCTGGAATAATTCGACACCAGAACAACAAACCGGACTTGGATTTCACCCGGTGGTTACCCAAGTCCGAGTCGAATTCTGGTGCAAACGATGCAATGGAAAGCAGCACAGGCAGATTGGCACCAGTCCGAAGTAGAGCCAATCCCGGCATGTAAGCTCTCACGCCTAGCCCGGAGGTAGAACTATGTGCACCACAGAGGCAGTAGAGACAGATTGGCGCCATGGAAGCTTCTGATTTGGGGAATCAGGAGGTTGAACCGATTCGGTCGGGGGTTTCGGTGCTAAATTCTCTCAAACGGCTATTCTTCGGCCATTCAAAGTTGCACTTGAAGGGCTGATTATCCGCCTCGAGTGTTGAAGGACGTCGGCTGTATTGGCTTCCTTTGTGTTCGATGTCATTCTCTAGCGCTCACCCAGACAGGTCCGTGGAAGGCGGGATTGTCTGTGTACTTCCCCTGATACTCGGACGGTCATTTTTCCGGCTGGTAAGCGCGCGCGGCTAGTCAATCGGATTCCCAGCGCCAGAGACTCCAGCTTTCCATTCGAAAATCAGACGTTTGAAAAAGGAACTTGACTATTGCATACTTTAAACTTTCATGGCATGGAATATCGGCTGCAGGTCAGATTCGGAAGCTTGTTCCAGGTCGAGCCACTGATTGGCCTCTTTTGGTTTTGAAACTGTTGCCGCCGGGGCCATGGGGGTCAGGCTGAAGACAGCTGTCATTTCAATTCGACGTGATTCCTGGATGCCAGCGTGCAGGAAACACCTATGAGCCCCACGGACACGGCACCGTGATCGTATTACTGTGCCGTATTCCGTGCCCCACGGTTACAGTGGCCAGCCCTAGGCCGCAAGTCGCGGTACATTTGCGGTACATCTCAAAGAAGAACAAACTTCTGTGAGTGTTCCAGCAGAACATCGCATCCCGAATCTGACCTCAGTCACCTGCCACGACCGAGTTGTTTTTCCGACCTTCGGTTTCCTCAAATTGAAGCCTAGCGAGTCTCTCAGCGTGGTTTAGGGTGCTTACCAGCAAGCAATGTTCCTCCAGGGATCGATCACGGCCTATAACTTGCTCCGTCCATCTGCTATGCTCGTTCCTCTCGGGATCTTCCGCAGGAGTGCTAGAAGCATCCAAGCCAACTTCCCCGGGCTTGAACTGTATGAACGAGCGCTGGAATGACATGTAGCACGAAGAAAGCGGATTCATGTACACGCCTCATTAGCGCCTGTTGCGACAAACGATCTCACAGATTGTTCAAATCATGTCTTTCCATCAGGAAAAAGCAAATCCACGGTAGCTGGTGCGACTGATCCGTAAAACACTGTTGTAACTGTTGCTTGGCAGGGGTTCAATATAGCCACCTGTAGCCCACTGTAGCCAATACAGCAGGCTACATTGTGCACATGTATTCATGTAGTTAGTACACATCATCTATAGCAGACATAGGGTGCATACACTGTGTATCACTGGTAGCAATCAAATGACCTACCGTAAGGCTGTAGGGAAGGACATGGTTCAGGTTCATGGTTCCCATGATCGTCTCAATCCGGTAAATCACCACCGAAAGAACGAAATCCCAAATATTTGGGCTTCTACGGCTTTCCTATCAGAAGGACACAGTTCTATCTGTACTTTCTTGGTTTTTTTACAGCCGTTTTGTGAATAATATACGGGTTTCGTAAATCGTCGATGCTCGATTTTGGTTTACCTCTGTTTGCTGTTGCATCCTCGGCTCCACACCTCCGAGCCACTGCCGAATGGTGTTTGTCTTTTGCGAAACCCCGCTGGACTTTGCAGAGCCACAACTATGCACATTCTGACAAAACTGAAGACGACGAGTCAGCCATCCATGCCGAATGGCCTCAGTTGCAGTATAATGCGAGCCAGGACAGTGTCCGGCAGTGTGGAGCCACTCTAGCCGATGACAGTTTCGCAAACAGAGGTAAGCACAAATCGAGCATCAACAATTTACGAAACCCGTATATTATTCACAAAACAGCCGTATCCCACCAAATGACAGAGATAGACTGGGGGGACAGTAGGGTCAGACTCTATCTATGTCATACTTTGCCTTGAAGAATTACAGCTGTTTGCAAAACTAATGACACTCGCTAAAAATAGTCAAAAGAAAGCATTTTTGATGCGACAGATTGCCGAGCTCATTTCTCATTCATTTCTCAACGGATTTTGTTGAGAGTAGATGCGTTCGAAAGCGGGTAAGCGGGGCTTTCATACGGTACCCTACTCACGAGGTAAATTACTTAATTTAGATGTTCCAAAACTCCGGCTGGCTGGTTTGAACCAGACGCGGCAACGGCCCTTTCTCCATCGCCAGACAACCGATTCGCATGAATCCAAATGATTCTGAAGGATGTGATCAATGCGAAGCTCTATGATATATCATATTTGGTTTATTCTCAAGGCAACCTGCTAGGAATGAATATTCAGCGTCAATCAGTAAATCCATTCTTGCAGGTGTGCATCATGTGTGTTTCATTCTAGAGTGGTGGAATATTGATTGCCTTAATGTAAGCTTTCAGAATCACCTGAATTCGTGAAATTCAGCTCAGGGGTAATAGAGGAAGGGCCGTTGCCGCATCTGGTTCAAACCAGCCAGCCGGAATTTGGAACATCTAAATTAAGTAATTTACCTCGTGAGTAGGGTACCGTATGAAAGCCCCGCTTACCCGCTTTCGAATGCATCTACTCTCAACAAAATCCGTTGAGAAATGAATGAGAAATGAGCTCGGCAATCTGTCGCATCAAAAATGCTTTCTTTTAACTATTTTTAGCGAGTGTCATTAGTTTTGCAAACAGCTGTAAATATATATGACAGTTTGTGTAATGACGGATTTGAGAATTGATATCTCAAATAAATGAATTAATACTTACTGAAATATTGCGACGATATGCAAATGTAATAATCAGGGCCTTGCCAAGCTCTGAGACTGAATTGAGAGAGCCAAACATTTGTCGAAAGGGCATATACCATCTACCTTCATTAGTATTACTACCTCGAATCCTCCTGTAAGGATTGAGGCCATCGCGGTCACGACCCGTGAGATAATGCAAAGGAATGTCGAGAGGATCAGATAAGTAACCCAGTACAGAGTTGAAACCCGGATCCGGAAAAAAGAATGTTCACTTGTATTTATCAATGGTAATGTCAACTTTTGCACCTGAGAGTTGGTGGATGTGATACCATTACCTTGTAGTTCAAGTACAAATATTTTCAGATTTTTCTGGCTCGTGGTCATGGAGGGTGAGCCCATCTCTTTTGTGGCCTATTTTGGTGGAGACCTCGATCCGAAAAATCAGGTCATGTACACGTGTTGATTGCACCCTCAAGATAATCTGTGGCTGTGAGGAGTTAGAGGGACTACTGAAGCCCCCCCATGTACAATCTCAGAGCAGGAGAATGTGGCAGATACTCACAATAATCATTCTCTCCTCAGGACTTCTGGCACAACCACAAACTTCGTTTTTGGCATATCTTCGAGTTTCTGCGCTAGCCGACGATTGTCATGGGGCTTTTTGAATAGCTGGGATTGTTCATGATCCCTATAAGACTTCCATCAAAAACCCCGGGACTAACCACCTTAAAACTGCGCCTATAATTCCGTATTTCTTCGGAACTGGGTCTTTTTCGGATCCGGGTTTCAACTCTATACGCCGCGCTCGGTGAGGAAGACGTGGAGACGGGGAGGAAGATCGAGGCCGGCGGCGCGCATGCCCCTTCGGATACCGACGGCCAAGTAGCCTCGGCGGACGCCACACCGAGGGGCAACGACGCCCAGCCGGAGATCTACCCAGTCATGGAGGCTCTGTGTCGAGGAGGACCGCCAAGCCAGTGTCGGATGTATCCGCCATGGTCGAAGTCAAAGTGAAGAGCGCTCGTTCCAACGAGGCCGGAGACGCCAGGGCGGGCATGCGGAGGGAGAGAGGATGGGCCGCGAGGAGTCGCTTGAGAGACGTATGCATCGGCGGCTGGAGGAAGCCGCGTGGCGCGTGGTACGAGACGGCGCGGAGTCCAGTGAGATGCGTGTGGAAAGATGCGCTATTAGACCCTGGAAGGTACCACCGTGGATTTAGATATAATCATGCAGGACCAAATCGCTCGGTATGTGTTTGGAATGTGAATTGAGATTTTAATATTGAACGGCTGTCTTGTGAGCTCGACTTCCCGAATTCCAGAAATTTACAGATTCAGTCATAGACCCCCACCTGAAATGGGCCGAAGTCAAGTGGCAATTAGAACACGGGTCCTTGGTTACACCGGGACATCTATCCGACCTCCCGCTTGAAGTGTGGTCCAAATCCATTCCTGCTCCCACTTCCATCATCTAAACCCTAACAAGAGACGGGTTCAAACCTCCACATGGCGTGCCAGAAATCTCTCCATCTGGATGCCTGCTGTAGAAATTCGATGATCTGGTTCTGCAGTGCTAATTCAGCCCCCCCTGCTGCATGCATAAGACAATATTGGCTATATGCGAGAAATGGATGTTCTTTCAGAATATCTTCTACCTGGTCATCATCTTGTGGTAGATGGTGAAATTTGCTGAAGAACAGATAGTTCAAGCATCTCAAAGTAATCTCTGTTTGAGCATGGAGAAACCGATCTGCCTGAATGCTATCTAAGTAGTGTTGAGTGGTGTAATGAATCAACCAGACAGTTGACACTTCATCATCAACAATAACCAAACCCGCACACATAGACAGAATTGTGTTGATATCCAGTAAATTGTCAACATCAAGAGTTGTAGACCCTGGCTCAATGGCCAATGCTTCCTGAAGTTCCCCAACAGATAAAGACCGTTTTGAATTTGCCACCCACATAAGAACATTATAAGCTAACTCCCTCTCATCTTCCTGCTGGTTGTCAATCCGTTGCATGGCCTCATCATAAGTTGGTTTCAATTCTTTCGGCAAGTGCTGCAGTGACTCCAGAATGGCCTTGATGGTAAGCTTGGTAGTGAGAGAGTCATTGTGAAGTTTTGCCAGCAAGAACCTTGGAGGAATAATTGAATTTGTGTGACAAAGGGTAATTGGCAAGGACTTATATGCCTTGAGCATTCTGGATAATTTTTTTTCGAATCTCATCGTACAATTGCGACTGTGTTTGAACATGCTTTGACAACCGGGGAGACTTCAATATCTGGGTATCTATATATTGACAGATGTCACTGTCGGTTGCCCGGATATCCACAGTCTGGACATTGGGGGAAAATGAATCCACATGAATGTGCGGGCGGGATGTAATCATAAGATTCACTGAGTTGCGCATGGTAGCCAGAAATTGGATAAGATGTCTTCGATCTGCCGGATATTCATCCAGTGCATCAACGATCACATGCACTTTAGAATAACCAGTAATGACAGATGGAAATGTCTTGAGCAGCTCATCGGAGGTGGGCCGGGTGTGTTGTCCTTCCTGATAACGGTATAGCTCCTCAACTGCAGATGGTATAAACTTCAATCTGAATATAAGCTGCTTCAAAAAGCTGCCAAAAACATTGACTGGGGTCTGGGTTTCTCTTTCTTTGTGATTCAGGTATATCCATGCTAAGCCAATATCTTCATTTCGAGCCTCGAGGTGGTGTATGATCAGGGACCTATATATTTTTGTTACAAACAGAACACGGTACCTACGTAAGCACAGTCTTTCCTGCACCAGCTGTTGTTCTCCAGTGATTAGGAACAGAAGGGATGATCGTAATATGGACCCACGAATTCCACGGCACCACAGAGTTTGTCCAGAACTATCTGCCCATTTCTTGAACAGTGTATCTACAAGGAGCGATTCACCAGTTCCCGGTTGCAACGTGCTGAAGATATCTGCCTGCCGTTGGAAGGAGTTGAGTGGTGATATCCCCTCAATTATCTTGTTACGCTCAGCAGCTGTGTCGTTGTTAGTGTCGGATTAAAGTACCCTTCAACAAACCCCGCTCACCGGCATTTTTTTGCTCTCGCTCTAGGGCAGCATCCCTGACAAAGTCCACAGACATTAAAATCTCTGGAAAAAACTCTCCGTACATTGGCCATGAGAAATGTCTCGATCAACCTACGATCTTGGACCTTGTTCTGTTGCTGGCCAATATCCCTAATTTACGCAGAATAATAAGCATCCTAATAGTGAGACGTAGCGCGAATGAACTGCACCAAATATCCACAGTCAACCAAGAATTGAGCAAAGTTTTGAAGCGCTCAATCTTATCAAGGTCCTCCTTTGCTTCTTTCTTGTTCCACAGCGCCCAGGTGATCGGTTTTGCAACCCTAGCAAGTGGCCGGTCTACTTGCAATTTGCTGTTGCAACGCTTCATCGCGTCTTCGAGCTGGGACAACGGATCCTGAAGTTTACTGATGCCCGTGGTAGAACCGTTGATTTGTATGCGGCCCTGCAACGCAGCGATAAGATGCTGAAGGGACTGGATTTCGGAGAAGAGCTGTCGCTGTTCTTCGGGCGCATTATGGCGATCTTTGATCAGTGTTACAGCACTTGCAAAGGTGCTGACGAGCTGGAGGACACTCGCAACCAGCCCAACGAGTTCGGCCATGGGGAGAGAAGACAAGATGCAGCGCCCGATGCCTCGTGGCCAAGGCTGTTGCACAGGATCAAACATTTGATCTGTTAATAAACAGCCTGAGGGATTCCAGTTTACAGCTATTGGCAGTACCGAAGGCGCGAACGGAAAATTTCTGTTTTGGGATGTTTTCAAAGAATTCCTGATATCTCAGTCAGTTCTTACCCGATTCTCATAAAAACTAGATAGATCTACTCGACTAATTCATGCCGAATTAGTGATAGAAAGAAAGTGGCAAAAATAATATATATTCAGTGACATGGGTTTGCGGGGCATTTGAGAATCAATGCTGTCTATAGACATATAGACTTGTTAATATGACATATATTTTGGTCAAGGAAGGCATTGACACATTATAAAAAATTTCATAGAGTCCGATTTGCAATGAGTTCAGCACTGCATTCAAATATCACAATGTTCTGATTACAGTGTATTTGCCCATTGTCCCGATGTGGTTACAAGCATGATAGACCAAACTTTTGAGGATCCCGATTCTATGACATTTTTCAGAACGTATTTTAGCATTACCAGGCAAAAATTCACATCATTTGGATTTGCCTAGATGCCTGTAAACTGCAATGATACCCAAAAATGCCCCACAAACCCAGGTCACTGAATATGTATTATTTTTGTTACTTTTTTTCTATCACTAATTCGGCATGAATTAGCTGAGTATACCTATCTATTTTTTATGTGAATCGGGTAAGAACTGACTGAGATATCGGGAATTCTCCGAAAACATGCCAAAACGGAATTTTTTCTGCTCGCGCCTTCGGTACTGCCAATAGCTGTAAGACTCCCGTTATTCTAGTCGGACGGGTGCCTGGTGGCATATACATGGAATCCTGTGTTCAAAGGTCGACATTGACTGGAGACAGAGGTTGAACGAATAAAGTTCATCTGCTAGCGAGCGATCGCCGTTCAACGGCGATCAATTCCTGTGGGATCAAGCCGCCGGGACGAGAGTCATGATAGACGCTGGGGTTGAAATGATATCGCACGACTGCCAATAAATATACTATATAGCCCAATGGGTTTGAATTTGCACAATGGGTCAGAATTTGGCATTTTTCTCCTTCCTCCTTAACACTTTGCCCCCGGTCTTTTCCGGCATTGTTTTATATACTAGTAGTCGAAAAATATCTAAAATATCTAAAGAAACCAGTGGGGGGGGGGCTATATTATACTCGCATGGTCCACAGGCTGAACAGCGAGTTTACGGAAGACAAACATGTAGTACTGCATGGGTGGTTATCCTTACAGAATCCTACAAGATGCCAACCAAGCACAACATCATTCCAGGGGGTCAATCAACTTGGCCAAAATTTTGAGCAGCTACTAGCTCCATGCAAAAGTATTTTCTATCCAGAATCTGAGGAGACAGCTTTGTAGAGAAGGAAATTCTAAAAGTCATGATGTGCTCGGATTTCACTGTCCTATTGATTGACTATCATCAATACTCAGAATGAGGACTGGCTCGAGGCTAACCAAATTGCAATCCAGCTTTCTGGAACCGACTCAGTGGGATTCAGAGTACTGGGCACCACTAGTCTTGAATACAGTTTTTCACCGGTCAATGATACAAACATTTTCATGTGATAATTTCAATCATAACTCACACTTTTACAGAAAATCTGAGTAGACAAAAATTTGTGTATATGTATTAACTTTGAGGGTCCAAAATACTGGAATTTTAACTGCGTTGACGGAGAAGCTACACAACAAAGGACCTGAAAAGTGTTTCCCGAATCAATGATACATCACAGATCCGTGACAGCTGCATCGGCCCGATCAACGCGAACACACATCAAACTGTTACGTCACCCAACACGTCGCGTTTCCCCACCGTACTTGTTGAAGTAATGGCTCGGCAAGCCATAGAGCCGGCGGGCGGGCCTGCGGACCCGCCCACATAGGCTATCTTCCGCTTCCAATACCGCATCTACGGACTCCGCCAACATCCTTTCGCTTATATTGCCTACCGATAGCGAGTCGCTCCTCAGTTGTTCACTCTACCGTGCCCAACTGAGGTTCGTCTCTTACTTATATTTTCTTCCTCTCTTTTACTTATCTATTTGGTACCTCTAGCTATTTTATCTAACAAGTACCTCAATATACAGTTGTTCACTCTACCGTGCCCAACTGAGCTATTTTATCTAACAGGTTATGGGCCCCGTAGCCTAAACTTGCTTCAGAAGACTAGCCCAGCACAAATTATTGAACAGCTCACGTTTGCGAAGACCCTGCGTGCATATACTGCGTCGCTCGACGTCGCTTGACCTTCATGAATTCGAATCCAAGCCCTGGTGTACCGTCGCTGCCCGATGGGGAGAAGTTCGACGGCGTGATTGGCTTCCGTGGTTGGAAAACCAAAATTGTTACCCTTGCCAAAGCCCGTGGCATGGGGTCGTACCTCGACGGCACTCTATCCTGTCCCCCTGCTCCAGCAAAACCAGCCGCTGGAAACCCTACCACAGTCCTGCTTCCCCCTGAGCCTACCCCAGTATACTCCCTGACCCCCTCGAAGGAGGAATGGATTTATCGGGATGCTCAAGTCTTTGCATTGGTGGTTCTCAACGTGAAGAACCCCGAAGGGCTCGGGATGAAGCTCGATGGAACATATTTTTGGAGCCTTTGAGTTGCCTCCGAGTTGTTCAGCTCATGTATGGGTGTTCAGTCCCACTCACATATATAACGGCCAGATTATAGGCCCAAAATAGTTAATTTTGTTGAATTTGGAGGTCTTATGCGGTCTAGGAGCATTCACCCATGATAACACACTCATTGACACTCTTTCTAGCAGAAAAAAGCATATACTGACTTTATTTTATCAGCCATTCGAGCCATTAGCCATCAATTTGCGCAACGCCAAACAGTCATCAGATGGCTCGAATGGCTGCATCGCAAACTCTCTAATTCAAAAAAAAAAATTCATTTCATTTCAGTTCAATCATCACTGCATTCCGACCCGCCCTACACTCACCTCTGTGCGGGTCTGTGTGTGTCTGTGTAGCTCTGTGTAGGGTATGTCTAGGTGAAGATAGCCCCTAGACAGGCTCTCTCTAGCTCGCTAGACAGAGATTTTGTCTAGCTCTGTATAGCCTTTGTGTAGCCTCTGTGCAGGTCCCAAACACAGGTCTGTCTAGATAAGTGGGGCTCAGTATAGGTCATTGCGGGTGCCTGGTCCAAGCTAAACATTAACATTTCGTCACAAAGTTGTCGTTAAGTCAATTTCGAGTTACTGGCGTGCCGTTCTTATCTTGGGCCGATGATCACCAACCAACTCTGGACAGGTATTTTTGGAAACATCAGTTTTAAACTTTTCGATTCAAAAACACCGAAATGCAACGAAATTTCACAGGATATGATGCTTGATGCCTTTTCAGCTTGAACCAAACATGTCTTTTGTTGATCTCAATCACTACACTCAGCGAGACTGACCCACACTGACCTACACAGATCTAGACAGACCCGGATAGACCTAGGCTGAACCGAACACAGCTAGACTAACCATATCTAGTCGCCTAGACAGAGAGATCTGTCTAGCATCTGTGTAGCTTTGTGTAGGTTGTCTAACCACAGCGAAGTCTAGAGAGGGTCGGAACACAATGTATGTGCGCGCGGGCCCCTTGGGGCCCATGTGGCGCTGACTTGTAACTCAACTCGAGGCAGTTCTGGAAAATAAAGAATTTGGGAGGTATTGATTTGTGCTGCTGCATGTGCCTCCTTGCTAGAGAGTTCATTGGAGCCGATGTTAGATGAAATGGGTGCAGACATGCAAGTGGTTCAGCGGGTGGCCAAAACAGAATCAAAATGCCGTGGTCAGTGCTGCGTTGGGTCTCGAAGTTGATGTCTTGGGACAGTGATTCATTGTACACGGAAAGACAGCAGGTACATGCAATGGCGAGGATAATTAACATAAATTTGCGCATTGCATAAATGCTATTCAACATCGCATCAGCGGATTTTTAGCACGCAGCCAGGATCTCAGTCAGTAATCATCTGTTTTTATTCCAACATTTCTTATAATCTAAACCAGAACACCTGTTGGTTAAATTTGAGCCATGTCAGAAGGGGATTGAACCAGAATTGTTCTAAAGTAAATGCATTTTGCGCTGCAAAGTTATTGCAGTTTGCATATGTATTGGCACAGATCAAATTTTGATTGCTTTGAGTTGGCTCGGGAAACTGTTTAATTCTCGCTCAATTCTGCATGGATTGGGTTGAAATCATATGGTAAATTCCCGTTTCAACGGCTGCATTGAATGGAACTGATCTCGTAGTCCAATACTCTGCGTTGAATATTCAACTTTCCGCAATCTAGCAGTTGACGCGCGATTTTATAGAGGGGATATAAAATAGTTGCGGGAGTTGCCAAAGGAAGAAAAGGTAGATATACTTCTTGAGTACATCCTCTCAAGTTTTCATGGCCATTGAAGCTAAAACGGGTTTGTTACGATGCAACTGAGGACGGGGATCCATTGATAGTCGAAATCGTACTATCAATATTGGAATTTTCACGCGATGCAAACGGGTTCAGTTGACAATTCGACATCTTCAATACTTATGCATACTAGGGGGCAACATGCTCCCCAAATCTCATGCTTGCAGAGTCCATATTCGATGCGGGCCGAGACAGCCATGCAAGGATCACTGATTGGATCAGGCTGCCAATACAACACAGGCGGCAACATCAATACCGGTCCCAGCGGTACATGAATTGAACTGCTGTGTAAAAGAAACATTGTAGTACGGTCTAGGGCCACCATCCCTCCTAATACCTCCTAATTATTGACTATAAACCTACATAGACGTGGGTCAGTCATTTGATCTGTGTCCTTGTGCATGTCGTAGCAAACACATTCCATCACCAACTCCTTTGGAAACTTGGGAAAGTGTACTTCGGTTGTATATACACCATTCTGTCTCTTCACAACTTAGGCAAATATTTTATTTCCGTTGTATCAAATTGCGCACTGACGACCAGATTACAGAAATTCGATCCTCCAAAACAAAGTATTATGTAATGAGATTGATACCCTTGGATGCGGCTGTTGAAACGATGAATTTTGAGTATGGACACACCTAGATTGGCCCAAGAATGAGTGAGAAATAAATAGTTTCCCGAGCCAACTCAAAACGATCAAATTTTGATCTGTGCCAATACATATGCAAACTGCAATAATAAAACGGGGGTAAATGTCTTGATCTGAGTATAAAATGTCCCTGGTTGCGAGGGATATAACAGTGGGAGCCAAAGAGCACAAAATGTTTCAAACATTGCACATAAACTTTTTGGACTTTTAGTTTGGTTCCCAAACTTTCTCCAACTTTTCCGCACAACAACTTTCCTGGCATCTGGTCGGCGCCATCAGGTGGCTGTGCTGATGGCATGCAAGCCGAGGTCTGCCAAGTCATTCTTTTTTCTTTTCAACGATATCCACACATAAAATTACCATAATGGTCTGCATTCAGCCACATCTGGCCCAGATGCAAGGGTATCCATGCAGACGACTGGAGCCTTCCAAAGAAAAGAGGACAAGAGGTCGGCCAAGGTCGGCCTATAAGTCCATCAGCACAGCCACCTGATGGTGCCGACCAGATGCCGGGAAAGTTGTTGTGCGGAAAAGTTGGAGAAAGTTTGGGAACCAAACTAAAAGTCCAAAAAGTTTATGTGCAATGTTTGAAACATTTTGTGCTCTTTGGCTCCCACAGTTATATCCCTTGCAATCAGGGACATTTTATACTCAGATCAAAACATTTACCCCCATTTTATTAAAGTACCACGTTGACCGCCATACAAATCGAACAGGGAGTGCAGAGTGTGAGCAATCCACCACGTCCCTAATTGCGAACCAGAGCAAATCAGAGAAATTCAACAGCCAACAGCGGTAAAAAATGTCAGCTGAACATCGAATGACCCCGACCCAAATCGAACGGGTTGCCTGCTGTCACTAATTGGTAGCTGCTCCACAGAGTGCAGGTGCAGACCATCTGCCACGGGTCTTCCTATCCGTAAGTGCGAACCAGAGCAAATCAGTGAAATTTAACGGCCAACAGTGGTAAAACCTGACTGAACACCAAATGCGTATGACCCGAGCCCGAGTCGAACGGGATACCAACTGTAAACCAAACTGCTGAGATCCATAACAGAGTGCAGGTGCAGACCATCCACCACGGGTCTTCCTATC
Source organism: Mycena leptocephala (assembly GCA_029378395.1). Lineage (NCBI taxonomy): Eukaryota > Fungi > Basidiomycota > Agaricomycetes > Agaricales > Mycenaceae > Mycena > Mycena leptocephala. The sequence goes on along the minus strand of JARJLF010001264.1, from coordinate 9,465 downwards.
CCTTATTGCGAACTAGAGTAAGTCAGTGAAATTTAATGGCTCACAATGGAAAAATCTTACCCAATCTAAACGACCCGAGCCCGAATCGAACGGGTTGCCTGCTGTCACAAAGGCGGATCTCCATACAGAGTGCAGGTGCGGACCATCCGCTACAGGTCTTCCTATCCTTTATTTTGAATTAGAGTAAGTCAGTGAAATTTAACGGCCAACAGTGGTTTTTCATACCCACACGTCTTGCTATCCCTATTTTTGAATTAGAACAAGCTAGTGAAATTCAAAGGCAATGGTCAAAAAATATTAGTCAAATGTCGAATGACCCACACCCGAATCGAACGGGGGTTCCTGCTGCAATCAAGTGGGCAACTGTACAAAGTGCAGGTGCGGACCATTCGCCATAGGCCTTCCTAACCACCTGTACAACCAAAGAAAATGAAGGCAGGTGGCGAAATAAAAACAGCAGAACACCCTTCCTCTCTATCTGAGCTTAAATTGCCTTCAACCTGCCTGCTCGCGTCTTCGTCCAAGCATCGGCGATGTGCACGAATCCTGGATGCCGATGCTGCAACCAGAATTCAGATCGCAGTCGCAGACCGAAGTTGCTCTTCATTTCTTCAAGCCTGAACATCATTCTTATTGAATTTTCAAGAAAATTTCGACTCCGCACGTGCGCACACCGCTCGTGATCCCATTCGCATCTCGATTTTGTATGAGTGCTTGAAAGAGTTCGCAGGAGATTTTAGACGATCGCTTCTCCGATGTGGACTGCCATCGGCCACTCGCATAAAGCATCGACATTCCTTGGTCTGGCAGGTAATTGCTTCTTAAAGGTGCATTCACGCCTCCCTCATCGTCTCCCTTCCCTTTTCCGGGGTAGCGCGGGCAAATACTTGTGTCTCGTAATCTAACACGCAGTTCATTTTGCTCATAACCCCGACTTTCATGAACGGAAAGAAAGAAAGAACGGGAAAAGGTCCAGCAATGGATTAGATCCACGACGCCCCATCTCACGAATGTGTTGTGGGAAGCCAAGTTAATTGATTGATAGGAGACTTGCAAAATCATAGCCGCTCCAGATGACTACATCATGATCATTCTTTATCAGTGTGTACCGGCACCTTTGTACACTGCAGTCCCTGAACAAAGAAATAAAGGTATGTCACAAACGCTCTGCATTCTATGCGAAGCAACGTCCGTGGCTCCTTCAGACGTCGAGCACCGGCGTTACGATCTTAACCACCTCGTGGCAGCCCCGCACTACTCTCGCCCACAAATCTCCTGTTCGCATCCAACCGCTCTCGAGCCCGTCAAATTGGAGCCGCTGGAGGCGCGGGTACAGGCGAGTGAGAACTGCAATGGGTTGGTGTTGATCTTCAGATGGCAGATAAAGGTTGTCCTCTTTAACAAGGAAAGATTCGATGGTGGGAGGCAGGAAAAGTAGACCGTCCTTTAGCCACCCCAAGAGGATCTGAACGTAATATGTAGTCTTTCAGCAACCAGTGAGAGGATGCTACAAGGAACGCCTACCCGCACGCTGATCTTGGGCCAGAACTGACTGAGCTGCTCTGAGAATCTTTCCGTGTGCTCGGCGACCTTGATGGGGGCGGAGCGTCTTCTTCCGCATCCGAGATATCATCGGAGGGCAGGATACAAGTGAACGCCTCGTCATCATTTAGCTCGAGGGTCCGCCTGTCAATAGTTATGGGCGATCCAGACGATTCGGAGTCAGAGACGGCTTCGTCTAGGAATATACAGGTCCCCTGGAATTTCAAAGACAACTGCTTCAGTTCGGGGAATAACGAGGAGATTTCTGCGAGGATCTCGAGCGACAGTTCCGCGCGGGGTAAGTTGAGCGACTGCAGGGGTACAGTAGCACGTGAAATAGCCATGCACAGAGGCATGATGTCGGGTGGGCGGAACCTGACATTAGATGTTGTTACACTGTGAATAGGACGATGGGGAGCGAGCACGCGGACAACGTCCGGCGGTGCAGTAAGATCTCGAAGACGGGGAATGATGCTGGGTGGAACCGGGGGAAGGGGCAGCTCGAGGAAGTCGATGGCCAGCCTGAGCAACTGGAGCCGAGGACACTGAGCGAGGAACTGGAACAGTTGTTGAGCGTCGTCCACATCCTCGAGAGATAGTTCCACGAGAGTGGATAGCGTGTCCGATCCAAATCCGGAGATTACATGAGATATGTCTGAAGCGACGTCCAGGGTGCGAAGAATCTCTGGCGATGCTAGCCGAATAGTCTCTCGTAGACAGACGCTTCAACGAAAGAAAGCTCGTTCCTCGCTTGTTGAAGTCTGCTAGTTACCGCGGAGGTCGGATCGTAGTGTTCCGTTATTACGTAATTGCGGAGTTTGAATCTTGTCGGCTAAATGCGCAACCTCTTGAATTCGAGGCTCTCCGAGGTAATAAAGACACAGGATTAGTGTTTAACCCATTAAATTAAGTGACAGAGACCTACTGAATATTTCTGGCAATTTTGGAGCTCTGTTGATATCGTTTTGGCGAAAGTATTGAAACATGTGAGTGGTCACATGACCAGAATCGTGCTACATGCACAACGAATTCCCGGCCACATTTCAAGATTCTGAATAGACATAATGTCAGGCACAGGATAGAAAACCTATTCTACGCTAAATTCTTATGGAATATCGCGTCTTTTATGATTCCCACTACGTGACTTAAATTCAAACTCCGCGATTACATAATAACCGAACACTACGATCCGACCCCCGCGGTAAACACAAGACTACTAGCCGAATGGAGTCGGAAGCAATGGGGAAACAGTCGATCAAGGCCCCGGGAAGCTCCACCAAAGGGTTTCCGAAAATTTGGGTTTTGGGGGTCGAAAATTGGCCATTTCCTTGTCCAAAGTTAGGTTTTTTGAGGCAAAATCTCTCAACCCTTGTCCGGACTTTAGGTTTTTGAGGGATCTGGGCACTGTTTGGGCTTGTTTTGGGCACTTTGCCAGGATCGGCGGACCCAGCAGCGGTTATCTTATCCTCGGCAACAATTTTGAACGCCAAGAGCTACTGAGACCACTGCTAGAAAAATATAATTTTGGCCTGTGTGACATTTTTTGGCGGAGTCACACTCGTAACATGTCACAACCCTTGTCGATCTTAGGTTTTTGAGCCTAGAAACAGTAGGTTTTTGAGGCCAAAATCTGGAAAATTTTCGGACAGCCCTTTGGTGGAGCTTCCCGGGGCCTTCATCTTTAGAGTGTCTATGCGCAGAAGGGCCTCCGCAGCAGCTATGTCGCAATTGCGAAAATGGAGTTCTTTCAGCGCTGGTAGACATCTCAGGGCCACGGCCCCCTAGATCGATGGTGGCGAATTGAAAATGCAACGACGATAGGTTGCAATAATGTCTGAGCGTGGCGAAGAATGTCGCGACTACCCTGCCGCCTAGAGTGTCGAACAGGTGAATGTTTTCGATCTCAGAATGGTAGTGACTCAGCGTCATCCCTTCGTTAAAAGTGGCTTTCCAGGTATGAACCAGCGAGGCAAAAGAGCCCTGGAGTTTGTCCAGCGGGACAGCTGTGCGGTGAAGATGTCGAACGCGATCCCTCCAGTTGTCCTGTCCAGTCCCCGTGCAAGTGCTGCCACGTCCAAAGTTTGCTCCTCAAACAAATGGGGGATGACCAGGGATCGAAAGAGCTTGCAAACCAGCGAGAGTCTCCTTAGTTGCTGAAGGGAGCATAGAGACCAGCAGGCGAGCCAGAGCTCCGGAGGCACAATGTAAAGATACCGTGTCGTCTGAGAGAGCATCGTCGGGGTGAGAGCGAGCGGAAGCAAAGCAGTGATTCAATTTGATCATTGAGGTGATGCACGTTGCACCCACAGATACCCCGCCTCTTGCCTCTCAACATCTCGCTTTTCGTTTTCTCTTTTGCGCTGAGCGCACATAACTTACCCGGCGACCTCGCACATTCCGTCAACTTCGAATCCTTCCTTGTGTTTTCTCGCTAGTACTGTTTGAGCCAGACGGCACCGACATGGAAGTGGCCGGGAGATAGGGGCTTTCAATCCAATTCGGGGATGGAATCAGTGGCAGTGCGAGGCTCCTTCCATCTACCACGACAGCGCACGCCTTTGGGGAACCTCAACCAAGAGGGAAACCATCTGATCAGTGGCACACAGATACCGCACGCACCGAACCTAGACTTCGAATATCAGCGAGAAAAAGGAGATTCCCAGGTAAGTCGGACTCGCAGTCGCACATTGCCACCAAATCCAATGACAAACTGTTCAAAGGAACAAGTTTGCAACCGTTGCGAGCCAGATGCTCGCCGCCCTTGAAGCAGATCGTGCTCCCGTTTCAGATCTTGAGGCTCAGATCTCCCACCTCGAGCGCTCCCTTTCGGCATTGCGGGAAGAAAAAACACTAGCGCAGGAGCGGCTCGACTCCTACAAATACCCAGTCTTGGAATTACCAAACGAAATTGTATCCGACGTCTTCATACACTTCCTGCCACCCTACCCCCTCTTCCCACCACTCATCGGTCCTCTCTCGCCAACCCTTCTAACACAAATTTGTCGACGATGGCGAGAAATAGCGTTGGGCACTCCCTCGCTCTGGAGCGCCATAACAACACAACACGATGGCATTAGTACTCCCTTCGACCTGGCAATCCATGCATTCGATATCTGGCTCAACAGGTCCGGCTGTTGCCCAGTTTCGCTTCAATTCGATGCAACTGATTCTCAGATGGACGTTGCTGAATTTCTTGCAATACTAGTTCCTCACCGCGTACGTTGGGAGAACCTGGACATTTACCTTTCTCCATCCCATCTTCCCATTCTTGACGGTCCAATGCCTCTCCTGCGGTATTTGGATCTGCGACTCCTCGGCTCCGGCGCCGATACCAAGGTCGTTACATTTGAGGTACCTCTGCTACGCACCGTCGTTCTCAATGATGATGCTGCTTTGAGCGTCGTATTACCGTGGGCGCAATTGACGTCCCTCGCTTTGTTCTGCGTATTTCCATACGAATGTGTTCCAATTTTGCAGCAGACATCGAGTCTCGTTCGTTGCGAGCTGGAGCTCTTCGACAGTACCAATAATCAACCTAGGCCAGATATCACGCTTCCGTGCTTGGAATCATTGACCTTGATCAATCCAGGTCGCGAATCGGTGATAGACTTTCTCGAAACTCTCATCGTCCCTGCTCTCCGCAGTCTCGAGATTCCCGAGGACTTCCTTTATCATGTTAACCCAATCGAGTCGCTGACAGCATTTATATCGAAATCCGGCTGCAAGCTGGAGGAGGTACAAGTCACTGGTCCAAGATCAGTCCCCTCAACCTCCTACCTCAAGGCATTTCCCTCGATTCAGAATTTTTCATTCAGTGGCCCCGACGTAGTCAGCGGCGAAGAAAGCGCGAGGGATTGACGTCCATGGCGATCTCAACTCCGAATGACAATATTTGGAGGTTCTTATATATATGTGCGTTCAGCCCTTCTTCTGTCTAATCCCCACTCATCTATCACAGTACTAGTAAACACAACGTGTGACACACCAAGTATGCCTCCGATGCACATTCTAATTTTTACGCAGTCGCATTTGGCGACAATCTCGAGTGGAAACATTTTTCATGAGTTGCGATCAAACGATCGGCATAGATTTGGGAATTCTATATGCATTCGAAATGATCCTCCTTCGACGCCTCTGCAGCACACCGTCAACTTGAATAACTGGTAAAACGAAACGATCTTATAACTGCAAAGCACAACAGTTGAACTCAAGTTTGACACAACCGCGCTATTTGCGACCGATGAATGGTAATACATTCTCGAGCGGTGAATAACCTGAACTCGATTCAATTTCAAATGTCACGCCGCGGTGCACATCATATCGCCCTCAACGTGTGGTTACGGCGTGATTTTTATTCGTTCATACTCCGTTTCCCTTCCATTCAAGAGGTCAACAAGAGCTCTGGTTTTGCATCTGCAGTGTGAATTTATGGGATAATTTATGTTTGCCGAAAAGTACATCCTGATTTCTCTCTGAATCTCTCTCATACATTGGTTTCTTTTGAGACGGCGGCTCGCAGGCCTCACGTTGAGTTCACGTTACGGAAGTCGTGTTTGACCACCCCTGTTGCTTCGGTTTCCACGTTCTCTTGAATAAAATAAAATTCATGCACGGCCCAGCAGAATCTAGCGCCGGCCTCAAAGCAATTTCGTGACCGCGACTCCTTGACTGCGATAATCCAGTGCTGCTGCAAGTGAACCTTGATGCGACTCCCAAATGGACTCGCGACGAGATAATGTTTCACGATTTTTAACTCGTCGTGCTCTGCGTCAAGACAATGTGAGATCAAAATGATGTAGATCCCGTGATCGCGTTGTCTTTGCACACACATTTACCACTGCCAGACGCGCCCTTCGGACCCTTCTCCTTCCAAACATTCAATGCTTTACTATAATAACAGTACCCTCAGTAAGCCTGTCAAACATTTGTTTCATCAGACTTCGATTCTCCAAGTCTACTAAACTCGGCTGACTTGGAATATCTACTAGTCAGTATCGGCTGTGGTTTATTTCATATGGTACCTCAAAGTGAATTCAATGAAGAGGAATTCCCGAGATCCCCGAGCAACATGACGCACGCACCAAAAACTCTAGAAATTCGGAAATTGCCGCGGAGTTTAAATACCTGTCATCCACTCGGAACTTTCCCGCGTCTCTTGCTCTCAACCTTAATCATCCTCCCTCCATTCCTTCCTCGCCTTGGCTCCTCCCTTCCCTCTCGATGCCAATACATTGTGAGTATCTCGTCCTACTCTGTTCTCGCCTTGACTAAATGCCCTAGACCCTCCTCGACACGATGTGCTAGACCCTCCTCGACATGACAGCTCGCTCAGGTGCGTCTCCGTCTTCTCCACCTTGGGCATGTACTCATATGTCACTTTGCAGGCTCATCCGCACCCTCCTCTCACGGCAAGCCAAACTCGCGTTGGATGAAAGACGGTCACCAGCTGTGTTGTTTCTATCTCACCTTATGCTTTCGTGTCGCTGATTCTTCATACTAGTAGCCTTGTTTGACGAGTGAGCGGCCTGACCCGAGCACCCTCCGAGTCTGAACTCCATCTGTGTACCAAATTAGAGCGCGCTCGGCAGTGGAACCACCCGTATATCTATGGGAGCCAGCACGATTCGGGTCCAGGTAACCGATCTAGGTTCGACACCAGTCGCAAACTCGCACAGACTTCGATGCACAGTCGATCGACGGCGTCGCCATCGGCACGCCTCGTTCCCTGTCATCAGTCAATCGCCCTCTACTGCGACTGGGTCAATGGTCCATTGCGCCAGCGTCCGTAAGACACCCTCTCATTTGGAAGGGTTGGACCACCTGAGGCTCGGAGCAAGAAGTCTCGTTAGACTCCTTCCTTAGGGCGGTGTCCGTATCACATCCGATCTCTCGGCAACTACGACTCGATTTTGCGCGCACGATGGGTTAGAGTGGAGTAGAGGGAGGGTAGATGTTATGTTGCAGATTTTTGTGTGCAGAACGAAATGTATTTAAAAATGAAGAGCGTGTCCTTGAAGCATCTATTTAAAATCTTCTTCGATTCTTCAAGTCATCAGAATCGAGAAACCGTCGTCGCCGACGCAAGTTGATATTGGAGGAGGTCCTGTCCCTCTACGAATGTTGTAGACATCCTATACAAGTTTCAATAGTCACGAGCAAGCAAAATTCGCAGCGGGTACTCGGTAGGAACAATACATGCATATGGAATTCGAATGCTCCAAAGAAGGATGAACGAAATAAACACTAGGGAAACGAAGGATAGAAGGCTGAAATTGTAGCAAAACGTGGCTGTATATCGGAAGCATATTTCTTATCATACGTTATGCTGTTTAGAAGTGAGTGGGAATAAGACAAAAGAAAGGCACAACGAACATGGGAATCCTGGAATTCGTTTTACTAGGAGTTGGCCTCGACGCCTGAGGGATCTGAATCATGCGAAACTTCCGCCCTTAAAGGAGATGTTCCGAATCGAGGGAAACGCGTTGCAGTATGAGGAGAGGGGCACTGATACGGTGCCAGCGATGAGCAGCTCTTCCAGCTTGCAGCCAGATTTTGATATGAATACTGCGAGCGACTTGATGGGGTCGGCATCAAGCAATTGCTCGGGGATTTCGAGGCTGCGGAGAGCAGGGACGATGAGAGTTTCGAGAAAGTCCGTCACCGATTCGTGATCTACATGGCTCAAGGTCAATGATTCCAAGCACGGAAGCGTAACGTCAGGTCCAGTGTGATTACTGTTGGGGTCGAAGAAGAAGCGCAGCTTGCAACGAACGAGGTTCGATGTCTGCTGCAAAATTGGAACACATTCGTGCGGGGATACGTAGAGCAAAGCCAAGGACGTCAATTGTGTCCACGGTAATATGACCTTCGATGCAGCATTAGCATCGAGAGCGACGGTGTGTAACAGAGGCGCATCCAATACTACGGCTGCGGTCCCGACGATGGGGGGATCGAGGTGCAGCTCCAAGTACCGCAGGAGAGGCATGGGACCGTCAAGGATAGGAAGATGAGATGGAGAAAGGAAGTAAAGTTCCAGGCGTTCCCAGCGCCTGCGGTGGGGAACAATTGCTGCGAGGACTGGAGTTATGTCCAATCTACCAAGACCGAGCTGTAGAGAAAGCGGGCAGCTGCGGGACCTGTTCAGCCAGATATTGAATACGTGGGCCAGCTGGTTGAAGGGAGGGTCAGCGCTGTCTGACATGATCCTCCAGAGCGCGGGGGTGCCCAGTGCGATTTCTCGCCATTTTCGACAAATTTGTGTCAGAATAGTTGGCGATAGAATGCCGGTCAGGGGAGGGAAGCGAGGGTAAGTTGGGAGGAAGTGCATGAAGATTTCGGAGACAATTTCGTTGGGCAACGTCAAGACCGGGTATTTGTACGAATCGAGCCGTTCCTGCGCTCGCGTTTTTTCATTCCGCAATGCAGAAAGAGAGCGCTCGAGATGCAAGATCTGGGCCTCAAGATCTGTGACGCGAGTACGATCTGCTTTAAGGTGGGCGAGCATCGAGTGCAGTGGATTTGGGGCTTTAAACGAGTGCCGTTGAGATCCAGCGGCGACCTCAGCAATATCAGTCGACTTACCGAAGAGCCTGCCGTTCTTTCGGCGGTCCCGGAAACACTTTGAAAGAGGTCTATGCAATCAAGGACTGAGCAAAGGGCGAGTAGAAATTAAAGGCAGTTCACGAACATCCAAACGAAATATCTGTTCTCTGAGCAACTTGAAGGCTGACTTGCAAGAACGTCGTACACTGCCACTGATCTAGGTCTGGTTTGACGTTGACCACCACCGTTATCCTGGTCTAATTCTAGATTGATAATGGCTGGACAGAGGGAAGAGGGAGAAGTGCCGAGTTTTCGCGTTTTGATGTCACGGCTAAGTGTAAAATGATGTGGCTGTGTCTGGCGTAGGAAGTCAACCCGTTT
>JARJLF010001263.1:0-88414 GCA_029378395.1 Mycena leptocephala | reverse complement strand
AAGTCTCGCTGATCCACGCGCCATTCTCGCCGTCGCAGATGCGCGCGCACGGTGGCTATCCTGAGATTGTCGTAGGGTTACTATTAGAAAAGATGTCCGGCCTGTAGGTTCTTGCATAGGTCGAAGCCAGCGAACTGTGCTACAGAATCTTTGAATGTAGTAAAGCGGGAAACGGTCCCCAGCCGTTGAGTACTTTGAATATCGAGAGGGCAAAATTGATATAACCGTCATGCACTTGTGGGGACCGGGATTGGCCTGGAGCGCGACGATGGCATGGTTGTGGTTCCATGAAAACGCCGTGGTCGCCGCAAAGGTGTAGACAAGCGCGCGCTAAACATTTGATCACGTCACGGTCAATACGAACACGTCAGCTCGCCTCCGCGAGCTCCCACCGAGCCTGGTCGCGCTCGCGTTCACAAACACGCAAGGCCCTCGTTTCCACCTCAATTCGCCGCTTGTGTTGGTCGGTCACTGGGAACAAGCAGAAGCTCGAGTTTGAGAGGCATGTTTGCGTGCCCAACTTCGGAAGTGTTCAAGTCTTGAATTCAGAGCACTCGGCCCTCCTGGATCCCGTTGCATCGCACTTTGGGCGTCTTGGTGTCTGTGTAGCACACTAGGCATATTGCAGCTCCTTGTTTTGCTGGTCATGCTCTCTTGAACAAGGAGTTCTGGAGGCATTTTATCTTTCTACGAATAATCTGTCGACTACTTTCAATTTTCCTGCTCGCCTCCGAGTCTTTACCTTGTGAAGTTGTGCAACACTTCCGACACTTAACGGGCTGAGCCCCCCCACAGAAATTCGATGGCTACTGCAATGTGTTCCCAAGGACGATGATGGGCAGCAAAAAAAAAAAAAGCTACGGCAGCGCTGGCGCAGTTTAGTTTTGAGCAGCTCTGTGTCCTCGCGGATGACTAGGACGCGCTCGGTTCTATCGCGTTCGAGAAGGCCCCGTGAGGCTCCTATTTGAGACAGCCTCTCGCGTGAAATCTGAGCTATGTGGCAATGGTGGCCTTTCAAACTCGGAGAGCGTCCTTCCAACGCAAGCCATGGTGAATTAGCCTCGCCTTTCCACAGGAGAACTTCCCGGAGACTAGAGAAGGCGATTCTAATTTTCTATGGTCCCGGTGCGCTCGGTCGTGACGGGTCGTCGCTGCTGTGTTAATTGGGAGTCCTACTCCAGCAGGGTCTGAACTCCTCCAGCGGCAATAAAGGCAGTCCTGATGTGTTCGCAGAAAATTTATCTGGATCGGTAGATGGTCGCCGTGAAGATGATCAACTACAGGTAAGGTTCAATTCATACGCGGCTACTCATCAAAGGACAGATCCAGTGGACATAGAGACGGGTTTGCAATCCTCTTGAATCATATTATGTGCCCCCAGGTAATCGTGTAAGTCATTTGTTCGGCTTGCAACATCTGGTACATCGCGTTCATCTCTCGCAATGCCCACGATTGCTGCTCTTGTTAACTGACCCACTAATGAATTTATTCAAAGTTAGCACACACCTTGAGGAGCCCTCACTCTGACTGCCCATGATTTCTAGCTTGACTGACTCCAATCTCAGGCCCCGCCTAGAAAGTTTGATCGACGGAATGAAAAGGTAAAGCCTAACGAACAACGCATCTGCGACAGACTGAATCAAGATTCGTGGGGAAAAATTAAAACACGAAAAAGGCGATGTCATTTCATGCTGTGCCGCAATAGGGAGTTTGAACGGGTTTTTTCAAAGCTGAAATTTTGGCTGTGACGCGAAAAGACCACGCAAATATCGCCTCTTAAAATTGATAGGATAAAACCGAACTTTTTAATCTACTGGGCATTCCGGATCCGTGGACTCTTTGAGACCTTCTCCGAGTCCGACTCGAGTAGTCGTTATTTTGAAGCTTCAAGCGCTGTACGCTAGCAATCCTGCTGTAGACTAAGGCTTCTCAGGGCGGATTCGGTGTGAATTACATTATTCGCCTCTTACCTATTAGCTCTAATATTTCAGGTTTCTATTCATATTTATTGAGCTCCATCTCCGGAACGTCGACCTGGCATCCAAACGATGACTTTTTTCCGTCTCTTCCTCGCTAACCTCGAATCTCAGCCTGCTCCTCTCCTCCTTATAGATTGATTTGCCAAATACCAATGGACAGATGCCTGAACTCTGGATGAGCTGTGGCTCGCTAGCACAACTGCATTCAATTCACAGCACCGTGCTGTGACTTGCCCAAATTTATCTCAGTCACCGACGTGGGCTTTGAGGCCAGTGCTGGCACATGGCAGTACGAGTCTGGTCTTGGTGAACTTTGAACCTTCCTTCCTTCCGATGTGTTTAATGGATAATTCCTGTAAGGTTGCTTCTGATGGCAACTGATAGCGGGAGAGGCGGGCTTGGGCGGGGCAATATGATAATATCAGGAATAAATTCTCCAAATCTCGGGTAAAGAGGAAGCCATCTCAGGCAGCTACTAATTTTTTGAGTGGCCTTCTGCTTGAAATGACCAATCCTGGCTTTCAACGGTTTGGCTTGGGTTCGGCCAAATCAAATAAAATGAACTTCAAAAGCTCTCAGATACCATTATGCCCAATGGGTCCGGACTTGCACATTGGTTCTGGATTTCGAATTTTTCTCTCCCTTCCCATTCTGCCTGCCAATGTGCCACTGTGCCCGGCTCAACCCCTCAAATTCTGTTCTGCCCCCACACTACCTCCCCCCTATTCGCCTCTGGAATTACCCGGGAATGTTAGATATATTGGTCCTCTACCCCCATACTAAATTTGCAAGTCATTGATATTCTCGCCTCACAGTTCTCCCATAAATTATGTGAAATTTTTTGAGGGCCCTTAAATAGCACGCATAATAATTTCTGTGTCTTCAGAATCTTTTTGCCGGCAAGAGTCATTGTGTTTGGAGCTGAGGCTTGGGTTGTCACGAGTGGTCACAATAGGTCACAAACTCAAATGCAACTTCCAAAACGCAACACGCTTGTCCCAGTAAAAAACTCAGAGGAGGAAGGAATCGTTTCATATGCTACAGAAGCCCCCGTAAATTTTTCCAGAGGTTCGGGGTAAGTTGTGAAGCAAGGACACAGACAACTTCCTCAACATCACTAACTTTGATCGGGAACTCTTCTTCAATAACTTCCACGAGCGGTATCCCTTAGCATTTTTACATATACCAGTACATGTACCAATCCCGAAAGATTCCGAAGGGCAAAGACACAGAGAGAATAGAGAAAGTGAAAAATTCAGAACCAAGTAAGGAGCCCGAAAGCTGTGTTCACAAATGATGAGAATCGAGTAGACCAGGCAGGACAAGAAAGAGAGAAATCGGAAATACATAGGAATGAATTTTGTGTGGCCAATAAAGAAAGAACATGTTTGTAGGTTTAACCGAAATCACATGAACATCAAAAATGTCAACAAATAACGACAACTTCAATCAAAATTGACCACTGAATTTTGTCGAGAATTGGCGGTAACGGGATGCAAGAACGAGCTAAAAATAAAATTTTAGACTCGTAATGGCTGTGTTGTTTTGCTGTTCTGCTGCTAGCCAACTGCTAGCACTGTGTACCAAATCTATATTTTCATCATCTGATACATTTTGATCTTTAGCAATTCGATGTTGGAAGGGATAAAGCCCGGTGAGAATATGCTGTTGAGCTTTACGAGACTAAAGCTGTAATTTGCTATTTTTAAACCTTCTCAACGGAAGCTGTGCTCCGACCTCGAGGCTTGGACCTTTACCTCCACCATCCTATCCCAGCTCGCTTGTGACTCTCGCATTTGTGCAACATGGACCCGATAACAATCACCACAACACTCATAACCTTCTCATCTTTCATCAAGGATCTCATTGAGATTGGCCAAAGCATTCAGAGCTCGATAGAAAAGGTATGGATATGATATGTTCTTCCGATCAAAAAAACTCATTGAGATGAATTCAGGTTGGCGAGAATCGACGAAGGATCCGCGAGCTCACAAAGGATGTCCTTCACACCCTCGCCGACCTAGCCAATCTTACCCGGGGGCAGGAGGACACATTCCAGGTGCCAGCGCTGTTGAGCGCCTTGGGGAATCTGAAGCGTGTGTCTCTGTCATTATGGACTGTGACTTCTTTTTATGATATCCTCTTCAGTGAGATGCTCCATGTTCTCTCGATGTGTTACAAAATTTCTCCGGTGCAACGCCCGGGTTTAGGGGGGTTGGCTCTCAAATCAAGGTCTGGATGAAGCGCGATGATCTCGAGAAGAAAATCGGACATCTGAAGGAACATGTGAACAAATGTTATCTTCAATTTACAGTATGTTAGACCTTACTGTTCTGAATTCCGTGCTCACATCTGTCAGCCTTCTCTGCTGCTCGGATTGAGCAAACTACTGCTCGGATTGAAGACACCTCTGTCCAAGTTGCGCATACAACCTTGCGTGTTGAACAAACTTTGGTTGTGAACAACGTCGAAAACCAAGTCAGACTGCGCTGGCTCGAGGCATGATGGCCAGAGTCCTGCTCGAGACCCAATTCGTCAGAATGTATTAAACCAAACAATTGAGCAATATCATCTGTATGTGTATTCAAGCGCTTGTACAGTATTGAGTTGATCTAACTTTCGTAAAGGATCGAGCCACAAAAAGCTGAATCTCAGTATCTCTCTGTGACCATGCAGCTCATTGAACACATTCAAAAATTGTCAGCTGGCGGAAATTTAGTGCTCAAGACCTTGTTTGGGATTCAACAACAAAACAGGTGTTTGTGGAACCCATTCACCTTTGCATGTATTGCCTGTGATCTGCAGATTCTCCTGGAATTTAATGAAAGGCTGCACCAGCATAGAGACAGTTTCATGAGGGGAGTTATGGCTAAACCTTGGAGTTGACCTGGCTGCTTTAGGAATGACATCTGAATCTATGGCCTGGGAGCTCTTGAAAATCCAGATTTTTCGTCGTTTTACTGGCAGTGAATGCTCCCCATGGATTCTCCAGTGCCTAGCAGATCACTATACTCCCTCTCATTCAGATACAGAGATCAACTTCAATATGAGCCTGCCTTACAAGCCAGCCAGCAATCTCTGATCTCTGGCATCATCTCTCGAAAGTTCACCTGATGTCGATCATTGATCCTGCTTACTGAAAACAATGGTCTTACATGCAAATCATCTCCTCCTGCTCAACAAAAATAGCTGCACTATCCATCGCTCAAGACGCTTCTGCCCTCTCCCATTCCATGACAGATGAAATAATCCAGTTCAGTCCTGGATCTTCCTTGACTGAAGAAGACAATTTAGAGCAGTACAGTGTCGCAAGGCATTTTTTGTCCTCGCCAATGCCCTTTCTTCTTTCAATCGTCACCTCGAGTCATATGCCGCCTTCATGGAAGGATTTCAGACTACCATTGAACTGCCTGTCTCTGAACGTCCACTGGTGGACAAAGACATTGACTCATTTATCAATCAAATTTGCAAGATGGCGGAGGAAGACCAGTTTTCTCTGGTCATGCTGGCAGACTGTGTTATTTTATACTGTAATCTTGCTCGCATCCATCCCGAGGAATTTTCTTCCCAATTCCTTTGGCTCCTCCATGCCTATGCACATTTTTCTCACCAGGACAATTCCGACCTTTCACTGAAGAATCTTCGCATTTCCTGGAACCCAACTCGGACTGCCCACCACCTTGGTTGGATAGAGCAGTGCATATTGATGATTTTAATGCACACGGTGGTATAATCAAAGATGTGGTCTGGGCATTCTACACTGCCCTCACACAGCACTGTTGCATTGATTAGGAACATCTTCATCACCCACTTCGATCAAGCCAATATCATTCTTCAAGAGGTGGTTGATAACTCAGATCCCAATTGTCCACTATTCAGTGGGCTCTTTACAGCATCATAGGATCATTTCCATTTGTCTCCGTGCCAACAAGATGGTCTTGCTACAGATTTTGTCCAGAACTGGAAACACACCAATGACATTCTACCTTCAGGGCTCTCACTGGCAGTGGTGGCTCGTGAAATACATGGTCCCATTTTCCGCCACCTATGGAGAGCCGGTTTACTCGAAGATGCCCTCGCAGAATTGGAACAGGTAATCAAATTCACTCCTGCTCTGACCGAGGTAACACAGAGGTTGTTGAAAGACTATGGTGGTCTCGAATGGGATCAGCATTTCATTCTCTGTGACATGGGCAGGCTTCCGGAGGGCAATCCAAATGATACAGCAGCCTGACACAGAGAACCCAGAAGATGATGTACATTTTCGCTCAACCTTAAACCCCGGGCACCCCAGGTTATCACAAGCAACGAGATTGGCAAATGTAACATATTTGCAATCCAGGACAAGACGACACATACGGAATGACCAACAGGGGTTATTCGTATTCGCTTGGGACGATCAGATTTGGAATAACCAACCAGGGGTTTATTCAACGACGATCAGGATACCCCGATCGCCTGTTACCAAGATCGAGCACCTAGGAGCGTCTGCTATTTCATAAAGAGGCAACCATCAGTTCATAGGATACAGTATATAAACTCAGTAGAATCTACATGTACTTTAGACTCTACCTCGTCTAATACCAAGTCTACCTTGACCTGACAACAGCGCAGCGCTTTCTCACCACGACCACAAACGACGCTCGTACGCACATCATCTCCTCCTCGAGATATCCTCAAGTTCGGTGACTAGGTGGTTACTCCACCGCTCTCACGAGTCTCGCGACATCCCACTCGACGGCTACAGCAAGCTTCCCCTTTAGAGCCAGGTTGTTCAGTGCTGCCTCTCGTTGTCTGTCATGACCACTCCAGAACAGGTTATCAATTATCGTCCCGGCCGGGTTATTCACTGTCCTGCCAAAGCCAGGTCTTCCCAGGGCTTGTCTTGACATGGGAGTTGGATTTGAATTTGACCCGCAAAGACGGTTAGCCTTCTTCTTCCAACCGCGGTCAGAAATTGCGGAAGGTCTGGAGTTTGGAACGGCAGCCCAGCCTTGTATTGCTCATTCCTGGCATCTCAAAGTTGCAATGTTCCTCGGCACAGACTGAGGAATTTAAGCTCTCCCAGCCCAAAACACTGTGTGACTCATTGGAGGTGGAAACAGTTGTCCCGTGTGGGTGGCAAATCTCAATTTAGCACTCCGCTGACACACTCGAGGCGGGTTTCAAACACACTTTTTGCTGGGTAGCCCTTCGAATTCTGAGCAGGACTGGTGCTGCTCGATTTTGCTTGCCATTCACTGTGTTCCCACCCCCTGTAGGCACACCCTTGCCTATGCTCGTGTTCGCTGGGTCTATGTGGGTTAAAGTATGTCGATGGCCATAGGCAAGGGGACATCGGCACAGTGTTGCCTTCACTCGTGTTTGCTCGGCTACGTGAGCTTACATCACGTAGATGAACTTGGCTTAGCTTTGCCTATGTTGTCAACAGCCATAGATGCACCTTGGTCTCCCCCAACTCCAAATTGACCTCGATTTTGGCCTTTGAAATGATTTCTTTGCTATTTCCCTTCCGTTTAATACCTCCTCAAGCCTTGCGCAGCTTTTCACATGCACAGATCAGGCATGGGAGGCATCATAACACAGCCACCTGCAATCAACATCAACACATTACATAAGGTTCGGAACCGAAACAAAGTAGTGTTTAAACACTTAGGCACTTGCCAAGCACTCGTAATAACTCCGAATTTGATATACCACATCCCACTATGTTCGTCTACATTGGCCTACTGCCGTAGACCAATGTGGGCATACTAGATCAATGTAGACGAACATCAAACTCACTTACACCAAGAGTGTCACATGTTGTAGGCATATGTAGGCGAACAGGTTTGTCTACATGTTGTCTACGGCGATAGACACAGTGTGTGCCTACAGGGGGCTGGGAATGCAGTGATTGTTTGCTGCTGCTTCTTTGTCAAACCACATTTTTAAAAAGCCCTCTGTGAATCGGCTTGCGCACCGTGAATGATGAGGCACAGAATAATTACTGAGGCTTTTATTAGAAGAGATAATATATTTATATACACTCTGGATATGGGTACAGACTCCAGAAATACTCAGAGGTGTGAGCCTATGCCAATGCTAGCTGAGTGCGAGGGCAAATCAGTCAACAGTGGTACTTTAAGCAAAAATCGAGCAGCACCAATTTATCAAAAGGCGTATTCTTTTTTGAAAAACAGCTATGGTGCAGGTCACCCAGCTGCTGTACCCCGTGCTTGAGATTTTCCGGGCCGAGTTTTGACTAAAACTCTTATCCCTCTTCCAAAAGTGTTTCTTTGACAATACTATCTGAGACCCCTACCTGGCCACCCTACCTAGTTGGCCACTTGAGAGCTAGAAGGCTGGGGCTTGGTAATTATGACTGGGCATGATATACCAACAGAGTATGACCTCCAATGAAGGTCCAGACCAAATTTCAGCCGAAAGTGATGGGTTGATCAAAAGTCACGGCATCGCGGATCGGAATCCGAGGCATGGGGACATCAATTTCTTGCCATCGCCTCACTTGCCATGGCTATTTCTCCACCATTTCTTCGTTGATACACATTTTGGGCTTGTTCTGATCCCCAAATCTGGGCCTCTGTCTGCACTGCTACTGGATGGCAATGGCCCCACTACTCTCTTTTACACAATCAGGAAAGCACAACTGGTTTTTTTTCAGTCAGCCATGCTGGCCACCGTCGTTCCAAGGATATTCAAGCACCTTAGCTTGGTGGCAGACTCAAAACACCGCCCTTCTTTCGGAGGGACATGACAAACATTCCAATCTCAAGAAATCCATCACCCTTCGCTCAGCAGTCCACGCATCTCCTCTTCCCACATGTGGAAAATCTCATCTCCCTCCTTTCCTTACTTCCAGATGGAATCAGGCCCCCATTGCTAATGTTCGTCAATGCCAATCAGTGTTAGTTGGCACATCACTGGAATACATAGATGTCACGAGAAGAGACTGGAACAACTGTCACACACCCAACAGCATGATTCACACTTGGTCCTGGTGATCCAGGATGGAGCTGCGAAATCAACAACAGTTCCTTTATAACCTCGGATGGTGATACGGCTGCGGTGGAATTGAGCTTGGAATAACTCGACACTCTGTTGGCCCCAAACACCTCTCCGTCACTGCAAGTCAAAACCGTGGAGGACCTTGAAGTTCGACTGATAGACTGACAAAACTGTCTGTCCTGTAGTCAGGCAACTTACCCAGCTCCACTGGACATCTGTTCTTCATTTATGTGGATACTGCATATGATATACAGTTGCCTCAGAGATCCCACCACACGTCTATGTTTTATTTATTGTTTGACCAGATGTGAGGATAAATATGTAGATACCTGGGAACCACATGTGGCTCTTGAATGTACATAGACTTGAAAAATCGCACAGATGATTTAAGTTACTCACAGAACAGCTGGACACAGCAGACCTGGCTGGGTTCAACATGACTTTTTTCCTCCATTTGGAATTGGTATGCATGGTACCTTCATAGATTTGTTGGGCTCAACAAGCTATCAATCAGCCAGTTTGGGTTCAATTCCCACCACTCACGGTGTGAGCCATCACTTTGTGATTGCTCTGGAACGGCGATACAAAGCGGAAACGGCATCAACAAATAGAGACAGCACATCCGACGTCTTACACATTGGCAACTTCACACCGCGCAACACGACATTCCGATACATACACTTCCAAACTTGAACGCACCAGCAAGAACGGAATACAAAAACTAATGCGACTCCTGACAAAGCCTTTGCACCCGACTCAATAACGTTTTGCAAAATGCGCCAAGTCCTTGCAAAGTAAACGCGACCAACTTTGCGCTGCCGACGTTGCGATTGCGTGACTTAAGCCGCCGATGTTGCGCACGCCGCTCGCCCAAATTAAATTAAGCCACCGACGTTGCGCGCGCCGCTCGCCCGATTTAAACCACCGACTCAAGTAACCGCAACCAACTTTGCGCCGCCGACGTTGCGATTGCGCGACTTAAACTTTGCGCGCCGACTTAGTAACACGACTGATTGCGCGCGCCATCGCGTTCTCCGCCTCGCGTTCCCCGCCGTCGCGTTCTCCGCCTCGCACGTCCTCCGCCTCGCGTTCTCCGCCTCGCGCTTCCCCGCCGTCGTGTTCTCCGCCTCGCGCTCCCCTCCGCCTCACCTCACCTCTGCCTCACCTCACCTCTGCCTCGCCTCCCTCCGCTTCGCCTCGCTGGTGAAGCCGAGCCAGGCGCCGAACGAAATATAGTCGAGTAGGATATGGTTATGGAGCTCGTGGAGCGGCCTTCAAGAAGGAATAGGTCAAACAAGTCGAGAAGGGTATGATCATGGAGCTGGCGGAGCGGCCTTCAACAAGGAATAGGTCAAACAAGTCGAGAAGGGTATGATCATGGAGCTGGCGGAGCAGCCTTCAAAAGGGAATAGGTCATTCAAGTCGGGGAGGGTAACAATAAAACGAGGAGGAACTCGATCAAAAGGGAACGGGTCCACCGAAGACAAGAGTCAGGGAGCGGAAATCATCCCCGACTAAAGAAGCACGTGCTTGACAAGCGGAAAACTCATGCATAGGTTTCTGGAATGCAAATATGGGAGCGGGAATCATCCCCGACTAAAGAAGCACACGTTCAGCGAGCGGAAAACTCATGCACAGGTTTCTGGAATGCAAATATGGGAGCGGAAATCATCCCCGACTGAAGAAGCACGCGTTTGGCGAGCGGAAGACTCACGCACAGCCTCCAGGAATGCAGGATTGAGAGCGGAGAACTGAAGCACCATGTGTTCCTCGAGCGGATATCCCACGTGCAGCACAGGAATGGAGCGGGAACTTCGTTCGAGTCACAAAGACGGACGGAACCAGCCAAAGGAGCATGTGGCGACCCCGATTCAGGGAACGGGATGCGATGAGTCAGAGAAGGACAAGGAACATGTAGAAGGCGGTGCTAGACAGCCGGTTTCCTATAAATACGAGACGCTGCTACGAATAAAGACATCTAATTTTCCCATCTAAAACTACCAGCGCATCTTAAGTGATACGCAAGTACCGCTCACCAGGGTACGCCGACTACGAAAACAAGGTCTCCAGGGCTGCGCCTGGCAGAACATCGACCCGCTGCCCTTGGATTGTCCGTCACTGTACGGACCGCTCCACATAACAGCGTCTCGAGCACCACACCAGTCACTGGTCGAGTTGTATACCTCCCCGACCGCTCGTATCGAACGGAACAGGTATCGATCTTCATCACAGCTTTCAAGAAAGCCGACTCCGCTCGTTAGAACTTGCGAACGGAAAGAAGAAGACAATTTGTAGAGGGTTTAGTAGGGAACGGACTTGGAAAGAACGGAACGGCAGACAGGAGCGGAGTCGTTGAAAACAAGTTTAGGGCCTCCCAGCACACGAAGCACCCTAGAAGAGGTCGGAGGACCAAGGGTAGCTGTATACAAAAGAACCGAGAACGGCCCCATAGCGTTTATAACAACGGAAACCGCATCGCATCTGAACAGTCGTCCGCTCCTCGACAGGATTGTAGAACGGGACGTGTTACAAAATTCAGGGAAGGCTAGACTTTGGAGCGGATTCTCCTCCGTACTTTAGAATAGTGAACCATACGACCAGATATTCTCTGGGGCGTATCAAAATCCTCTAAATAAACCACACACATTTTTTACTGCTATCACCGTCTCGCGCAGCGACACCATTATCTCCCCCAAGGACGAACACTCTCTACTTGCCCTTACCACCACCACCTATCGGCACCTAGCAGAGGCGCAGTCAACATCACAACGGGTGCGGAGGAGACTTTTTTTCGATCCGAAATTTACCGTAAATTGATAACTTGCAGCTGCGAAGATGACACCATGACATGCAAAGAACGATTCAGATCAGCCGAGCAATGCTGGCACGATGTCGGCCAGCTTTTGAACCAGCGTCTGCTTCAAGTCTATGTCCATATGAGAGTGAGGCTGTTATGCTTATATTATGGAAAACCTGAGAGAGGGGGAGAAAGAAAGAAAAAAGTCAAGTGGGGTCAAAAGAGTACACTGCTTTTCGAATTTATCTACCTAGTATATGTGTTGGTTAACCACCTCAACCAACTCAGGCATTGATTTCTTGGAACAATAATCGAGAAGTAGGTTCAGTCACCCCAAACCACGATGTGCTCGGCAATAAGCTGGCTGTGAGGCTCGGGTTACAGACTTTGTCATTCATCAATATTTATTCTTTACACCATGAGACAACTTCTTTTAAATGGTGTACAGTAGTTACAAATTTATAAAGTACCGTCTGTATAACACTGAGTCCATTCTGTACCATGGAAAAAGTGGTGGTAAGAGAGTGCAGTCTGTTGTTGTCCAATCACTAGTGAGTTAAAAGGTGACCAGAGGCCAACCCTGTGGTGGACTGGAAGCCAAAAGAGGAGTTCTGATGGGATACAAGTGGCCCAACCATTTCGGACCAGCCAATTCAGTTGAGCAGTAGGGGACCTGACGTGAATGGACTAGGCTGAAATTAACAAACAGAATTGGATATTAAGAAAGAAAAAGCCCACATTAAGTAAATCACGTCCACTGTGTTCTGCAGAAAGCTGGAAAACATTGGGACTGTTGACCAGACTTTCCATATCCCATACACGAATAGTTTTGTCATTAGATCCCGAGACAATATACTTTCCATCGGGTGAGAAGGTGACCGAGGTGACCATATCAGTATGCCCCTCCAACCCCCTAACAGGAATAGTAACTCCCATGGCTGTAGCAGCTGTATCAGGTGCATCCCAGAGGTACACATTATTGTAATTGATGGCTACTGAAAAATTCAAGCCAGACACCATGTGCCTGCCATCAAATGAAAATTCAAGTGATCTGACCAGATCAGTGTACCCAGCCATAGGCTCACCAACTGGAGCTCCAGTAGCTGCATCCCAAGTCCGCAGAGTAGTGTCGAAAGAGCCAGAAACAATCTGCTTCCCTTCGCATGTGAACACGACAGACAGAACAGGACCAGTGTGTCCTTTGAATGGCTGCCCAAGTGCAGCCCCTGAGGCTGCATCCCAAAGGCACACAGTGTTATCAGAAGATCCTGATGCAATCTGTGCACCATCAGGTGAAAAAGCGATTGCCTCTACTCGGCCAGTGTGCCATTTCAAGAATTTTCTAACTATAGCCCCACTCTCAACATCCCACATATGCATGCTACCATCATCAGAGCCAGATACAATCTGCTTTGCATCTGGCGAAAATTTGACTCTTCCAACACGAGCAGTGGGTCCTTCCAATGGCTTATGTAGTGCAGCACCTGTGGCTACATCCCAAATGCACACAATTTGCCAGCACCTGAAGCGATATACTTCCCATCAGATGAGAATGTGATACATTGAACCCCGCTGGTGTGCCCAGCCAATAACTTGTCACTGGTGAATGGTTTAGCAAATCTAGCTCCATGTTCTGCATCCCATATTCGCACAGTATTGTCATCAGAGCCAGACACGATCTGTGTTCCATCTGGTGAGAATGCAATTGAGTAAATTGTCCCAGTGTGGTCTTGGAATGGTTGCCCAAGTGCTGCTCCAGTGGCTGCATCCCAGATGCGCACAGTTGTGTCATAAGAGCCAGACACAATGCACTTTCCATCAGGGGAGAATGCAACAGAGAAGATCCGGTCGCTGTGCCTTCTAAGGGCCCCAGCAGTGCAGCACCAGTGGCTACATCCCAAAGATACACATCAGAGCACACTGAGACAATGTACTTGCTGTCAGGTGAGAATGAAACTGAGTGCACCTCACTAGTGTGCCCTTGTAATGGCCCATGTATTGTAGCCCTAGTCACTGCATCCCAAAGTCGCACAGTTTTGTCATAAGAGCCTGCCACAATGTATTTGCCATCAGGTGAAAACATGACAGAGTGAACTGGGTCATTGAGCTCTGCCAATGGCCTGCCAATTGCAGCCCTGCTCTCCACATCCCAAATGCGGATGGTGCAGTCATCCGAGCCAGACACAATCTTCTTGCTATCAGGTGAGAATCCAACAGAATAAACAGATTCAGTATGCCCCTCTAATGGCCCACAAAGTGCAACTCCACTTTTTACATCCCAAATACGCAAAGTTTTGTCATCAGAGCCTGACACAATATGTTTGCCATTGGGAGAGAATGCAACTGAGTAGATCCTCCCAGTGTGCCCTTCGAATGGCTCACCCACTGGGGCTCCAGTGGTTGCATCCCAGATACGTACAGTCCCATCACGGGAACCAGACACAATATGTTCACCATTGGGGGAGAACACAACAGAGTAAAATCTGTCAACACCCTCTACCACTGTTATTGTAGCTGGCCACTTCAACATTTGTCCCTTGTGATTGATAACAGCTGAGGAAAATGGGGACGGAATGTCCTGCTGATTTCGCACTGGGATGGGGCCAAGGCTAAAGCAGACACATAGATGTGAGGAGCACTTTCAATAATTGGATCGTGAAAGAATGCTATAAATCGTTTTGCATCTGCTGCAAAGCGAGTAATGGAAGTGTTCTGATCCTCTTAAGTTCTGAGTTACATAATACAGCACAGCAAACATACCTTGGTTGCCCATGCAATCAACTTAGACAGGGATTTAGAAGCGTGATCCACCATTCCAAGTAAACTCAGGACCTCTAGCCAAAACAGAAATTTTTTGAAAAGGAGTTTCTCTACTGCCTGTGCTATGAATGAGTCATAGGATGTTGCCACAAGATGGTCCACCCAAAATCGGCATGCATAGTGTAGATAGTCTGGAATATATGTCTTGAGTTGTGATTGAAAGTCTGTCATATCAATGTTCCGCAAGTAAGAAGTTGGCAGGGCACAGATGTTGAAGCGGAGTTGCTCTTGCATGACCTTTATCATAGCAGAAGCCAGGGAGTAATGCTGATCCTCAGTTCCACAACAGATATCAGGGCGGGTAGTTTGAACATGAGACATCATAAATTCTCGGAATGAGAGATGTACAACTTGTATTCCAGCTCCACGAGTATCAGAGACATAGATCACAGCACTCAGTGGAACCAGCATTGCCTGAAGTATATCTGTCTCTACCTTGAGCAATGTGGCCAGATTCTCGAGATCCAGTGGCTCGTGGAGGCCCAAATGGTGCTGAGAGCTTCATGCATTGATCGTAGGACTCCTGTGCACGACGATCTCCTGGACAAGGCACAGGAATGGCCTCATCTACTATCCGCTTGTACAGTGCATGTAGATCAGTGAGGGGTTCCCCATCAAGTAGGTAGTTGATAGATTTCTGCGGGAGCACTTTGGGTAGTCCAGCGAGAACATAACGAACAGCTGTGGCTGCAAACACAAATAGTCCACCTGCACGCTTTGTTATCTCTTCAGTGTCACCACTCTGGATCTTCCATGGATTTCGGGTAATCCAAGTAGATCCATCAAGTGATCGCTCCACATACAGACGAATGTCCTGCTCGACTGTTGCATTGTCGAGTGTGTCCAGGATAATGCCATGCATTAGAGAAAGAAGAGTGTCAAATTTGAGGTAGGAAGGAACATCTGGGCGCCCAGTTAGAAAGAATTGAATGTGGGCCGGAATCTGAGAAATGCTGTCTGAAAGCCACCGCAAAAAGGTTTGTCCATGGTCTGTCCCACATTCATCGAGGGCATCAAGACAGATGATCCAAGGTGTGGACTTCTGGGGCATTTTCTGGAGTATTTCCACAACCATCTTCTTGAATTGCAAATGCGGTCCCAAAGTAAGAAGGCCAGAGTGCTCATCCTTCACCAGCAACTTGATGAGGTGGGTCTGAAACATGGGATCATAACCTGCAAGCTGGACTGCCAGTGTGGTGGCAAAATATTTGAGTCCATTGCGGTCTGCATAGTCCCGGGAAAAGAAGAAAGAGGCTGCAAGGATGCCCTTTTCTGCCAGAATAGATGCAACACTCTTCGCAATAGTGGACTTCCCAGATCCAGCAACCCCGCTAAGCATGACTATCTGGTGGGATGAATTGCTATTGGTGGTCAGCCGCTCAACAATGTCTGTGATTACATCAACTCTTGTGCCCTGCATGCATTCATCTGGGGTATGGTCACTGTTGTAGCAAGCAGGAACACATCTTAGATTTGCGAGCTTCTGGGATGCCAGGACACTATTGATTTTCCCGTCAATGGTACCCACTGATGTACATGTGAGCATGAACACAGCTCATTCTTGGGGAAGACTGATCCCCATACCTTTGGATGCCATGGTTTCAATGATTCTCTCAATCGATATATTGCCAGAGAACTAATAAACACATCAGAGCAGGGTCCTGGTACCCACTGACAAACAACATGCGTACAATGAAATGCTGGATACAAGATGCAACGGAATTCTTGATGTTCTTAATCTGTTGCTTATATTCATTACTTTTGAAGAACCGCTTCATCGCGTTCTTCTCTGCAAAGGATTTGCATTCCAGAGAAATCTGTCCGAGTTCTCTGAAGATCACGAATGAATGAATTGAAGGTAGGGTCATTTGAACAACACACAAAGCCAACGTGGTGAGCCGCTGTTTTAGTTCATCACCGGCACCCTGAACATCGATAGTGATCAAGGTATTCAACAACCTCTCGAGCTTCGAAAGGTCCTCCTTGTTGGCTTTCATTGTCTGACAGACAAGAGTCAGTAGCCCATAGCTTGTTAAATATACGCAAAAGCACACCGAGACCATTTCTGCCAACTCGAAAACACTGTTGAATGCTCCCTCAACTCCGGGAATGCCAATGCCCGCAACACCGGCCTTGGCGAGCCTAAGCGCGGGAAGAATGGCACTGTCAAATATGTTGGTAGATGGGGGGAGTTGCAGTGCGCCAACTGCGGACGATGGAGATGTGGCCATTGGAGCCAGTGGTATACTCAGATCTTGGTGGTGGGGAGGAAAAGAGAGCGGCGCAGACAAAGTCGACGTGGCATCGTAGCTGACATCAACCGATGTCAGTGATGAGCTTCTCCGATCCGCGGGTTGTTGAGGCTGTGGGAGAGTTGGATGTCATCTGATGTCTTTTGCGACGTCCCGCAGCTGATGAAGAATGATTATCCCAGCACGCAAAACAGCGACTTTTCCGATCCTGTCTGATACAACATCCCAGCTTCACGCGCAGCAGAGCGCTTAAGCGTCGGGCTAGATCGGCACTCACGGGGAAGAAGGTCACGTCGTCATCCTCATCGCCTACTCTTGGGCAGCATCATCACGCATGGGGCCTCTGCCGCAGCAGCATCCTCGTCGACGCGCGCTGCGTTCCCATCAAGGACGTCACTGGCTGCCCACCTGCGATCCACCAGCAGCGCCCCGACTGCCATTCATCAACACGCGCTCGTGCCCACGATGCTCCTGTTAAGCGCGGCGGACGAGATCGCGCAGCCGTAGGTGGGCACAGACCCCACGGAGGACGCGAACGGCGTGGGCGTCATGCAGGACGTTTGTGCCGAGTAGCTCGCGGGCGGGGTGGCGGCGTACGAGGGAAGGGGATGCTGTACTACCACGATGCTGCAGGACACGATGGCGCACGACAGACTTGCGTGCGTGGGCACAGACCGGCTGTGCGGGCAGGCGGTGACGCTCGACGGTGGTGCAGACGGAGGCTGGGCAGGTGCGCGTGCGGCGTTCACCGGCCTTACCTCTAATTCGAGCCCGCGATCGTTTCGTACGCGCAATAGTCGTCTCCACCTCCAACCAAAACTATTCCTTTATTTACATCCATACCTTACCACCATTTAATTACTTGACGACCCAGCGTCGGAATCCTGTTCTTTACGATTTCAAAATAATAGCTGAATAAACAGTGGTTTGCGTTGTGTTTGCGTTCTCGAATGGTGCGGCTGTCGAAGCTCGAGAGGTTGCAAAGTTCTATACGGATGATTACTAACTTGAGAGCCTATTGTAAAAACACTCCTCTATATTGCTCCGGGGACGGAACATGAAAATACGAAACGGTACCACGGCTGACTACCCATCCTCCTTCGCCTGGAGTGCGAGGCGAATCAAATCGCAAGCTCGTCCGCGTTCCTCTGTCTCTGCCGCTCAGCTCCCTCTGGTCCTGCTCGCGCTCCCGCTATCTCTCCCTCTCAGCTCTATCGGCGCAAAGGTATCGCGCCACACACACCGCGCTTCTCCCCTCTCTCTTGGCAAACGCGGAGGCATCTGCTCAGCCGTTTTGTATTACATTCCCGCTCCCTCCCACTCCCATCACTACCCAACAGCTTCACATTGGCACCGACACCCGCACCACGTCTCTCGCGCCGACGCCTGTGCTCAACCTCTTCGCGCTTCGCGCCGACGCCAGGGGGGGTGACCCTCGCGCTCGCCGCGGGACTCGCCTGGGGCGCTCACGGTGCTCGCGCGACCCGAGGCGGAGGGACGGGAGAGCTGTTGGCGTCGGCGTAGGCGCGGGGGGAACGTCAGGCGTGAAGGGAGAGAACGGCGGCTGGAGATGAGATGGAGGGTGGGCCCCAAACTCCCCACTCCGCTCCGCCGCCTCCACCTCGTCCACCGCGATGCGAGTGGTGCGCGCCCGGGGCATTGTGGTGCCTTCTCCCAGGACCAAGGTGCGCACCATAACCACCCCACCCGCATACGCGCGAGCGTCAGCTCTCTTTCCGTGCTTCATCGGGCGCTCAGCGTGTGGTGGGGAAGCCACAGAAGAAGTGGATGGCCGACATCTCGGATTAGTTGGAGGGCGGCGGCGGGACATGGACTGCGAGCAGACGAAGGAAGGAGATGCAGAGGGGATGCGCGCGCGGCCACGACGTGTTCCTGTGGATGCGGTGTCGAACACCAGGCGCGTACGATGAATGGAAACCACGCCGGTGGTGCGTAGGTAGAATATTCTGAATATCAGAATAATGACAGCGGGCGAAAAAGCCTCTCGCCGCCAGACCCTCTAGTGCACGCGCCCAATAGACAACGCTTCGCTTCGGGGATTGTCAGCTAGTTGTGGCCCTGGACTTCAGTAGAAAGCGGCCTAGGTGCTTAAATGGCCGGCTACCTCTAGAGGCGGTCCCCAGCCGTCGAATACGATATAAAAAAGGAGGGTAGAGGACGGAGTTGCTATAGAGCCAGTCAGCTTCAATAAACACACACGAAAAAGCGGGAAAAAAAACACACTAGGAACGAAACGAGACGGAACTCTGGGGAAACTACCTGTCCCTGGTTGCTGCCGTTATACTACCCGGGAACGAGCAGAGTCTAAAAGAAATCTAAAGAAGAAATCAATATCGAGAACCTGCATCGCACGGGAAGACGAACCTTCAACAAAGGATCGCGCGCCAAATATCGAGGGCGGAGTTCCCTATTGTAGAGAAATTTAGATGAGCACATCGAGCAAACGAGAGAAAGCATATGTACACACAGGAATGGTCGGGTCGGGGTCAATGTGATCCCGGGCGGCGGCGGCGTGACTGGCAAGCAGGTCAAGCACCCAGAGTCGCAAAGCGCCGAATGATTTTATTCAGGGAATCTTATATTCAAAAATGGGTTCGCTGCTTCTACGGTCACACATTCCAGACCGACTTACCGAACGGATCGGGAACGAAACCAGGTGGAGACGCCGCAGCGATGGAGATTTTCAAGCGGCCCACTAAGAACTCCAAGCACGGAGCACCAGTGCGGTTGCTCAGACGGGCGAATCGAATGCTGGAGTTTGAGCTCGGATGGGAAATGCCATTAGTACGCGCAAGCCGCCGAATGACAGCTTGTGTGCGACTGCAAAGGCGCGTTGGGCGTCGAGGTATCATCTGTGCGGGCGCGAGCAATGTGTACGCTCGCGAGCGGTCTTGGCCCGGATCGCGACGATGGCGTCATGGAACCATGAAGATATTGTGTGTGCCGAGTTTCTTCGCACCTGTGGACAAGCGCGCGCTTGTCTGGTATTTGAGTACAGAAGAAACAGAGGTAGAGCACACACAATTGCTGTATACGCATCAGCATCAATGAACGCATACAAAAAAAATGGGACACACCTCGAGACGAAACGCATGTACTTCAGGGCGAAGCAGCTGTGAAGCTTGAAGGCCGGGATTGGCATGGAGCGCGACGGTGGCCATAAGACGATTTTATTCGCGGTTGTGGACAAGTGTGCGCCTCTCGAGGTCCCCGGCCGTTGAGCACAGGAGAAACAGAAGTAAAGCGCATAATTGCTGTAGTATATTCATCAGCTCCAATGAATACACACCAAAAAGGGGGACAAACCAACCTTGAGGCAGAGCGAGAAACACTCTCGCAATTCCTGGTTTCAATGGTCACCGGGATTGGCCTGGTTGTGGTTCCATGAAAACACTGTGGTCGCGACTCGCTGCTTGGGTCGCTGACTCTGTCAAGCGCGCGCTAAACATTTGATTACGTCAATACGAATACGGCAGCTCATAGATCTCGTTTCCACCTCAACTTGTGCCATGATTGGTTGGTCAAGCAGAAGTTCGAGTTTGAGAGGCATCGTCTGCGTGCCCAACTTCGGAGGAGTTCAAGTGATCTTGAATTCAGAGCACTCGGTCCTCCCGGATCCCGTTGCATCGCATTTTGGGCGTCTTTGCGTCTGTGTAGTGCACTATTTATATTGCGGCTCTTGGTTTTGTTGGCTATGCTCTCTTGAACAAGGCATTTTATCTTTCTACAAATAATCTGTCAACCACTTTCAACTTTCCTGCTGTCCCTACCTTGTGTAGGTCAAATTCGATGGCTGCCTTTAGGTCCACGAGAATATACACATGGGGACGGCATCTACAGCGTGTCCCAAGGACGGCAATGTGGCGGCAAAAGAAGACGAGGCTACGGCGGCGCTTGCGCAGTTTAATTTCTAGTGTCTCTGTGTGTTCTCGCGGATAACTTGGAGGTGCTCGAATTCTATCGCGTCCGAGACGCTCCCGCTCGTACGTGAAATCCGAGCTCCATATGGCGATGGGCGGCTTTGAAACTCGGAGACTGTTCGTTCAACGCAATCCATGGTGGATTAGCTCTGTCTTTCCGCTGGGGAAGGTCCCGGTGCACTCGGTCATCGCTTGACTCGACCATCCAGACGATAGCTTTTTCCGTCTCTGTCTCGCTAACCTTGAATGTCGGTCGCTGCTCTTCTCCTGTTTACAGATTGATTAATTAATTGGCCAAATAAGCCAATTGACGGAGTGCAACAACCACATTCAATTTATAGCACCGTGCTGTGACTTGCCCAAATTTATCCCAGTCACCGATGGCTGTGTTGTTTTTGCTGTTCGCTGCTATCAAATCTATATTTTCATTATCTGGTACATTCTGATCCTCAGCAGTCCGATGTTGACGGGGATAAAGCAGAGCCACGGTGACAACATGTGTTGACTTTACGGGATTCGAACCGCAACAGGCAATTAAAGCTGTGTTTGCTATTTTGAACCTTTATCTCGACAGAAGCTGTTGATCGCGGGTTGCACCTTTACCTCCACCATCCATCCCAGCTCGCTCCGACTTTCGCATTTTGCAACATGGACCCATAACAATCACCACGACACTCATAACTTCTCGTCTTTCATCAAGATCTCATTGAGATTGGCCAAAGCATTCAGAGCTCAATAGAAAAGGTATGGAATATGCTCTTCCGATTGGAAACACTCATTGAGATGAATTCAGGTTGGCGAGAATCGAGAAGGATCCGCGAGCTCACAAAGGATGTCCTTCCACCCTCGCGACTAGCCAATCTTACCCGGGGGCAAGAAGACACATTCCAGGCCCAGCGCTGTTAAGTGCCCTAGGGAATCTGAAGCGTGTGTCTTTGTCATCATGGACTGTGATTTTTTTAGATATCCTCTCAGGGAGATGCTTCATGTTCTCTCATGTGCTACAAAATTCTCCGTGCAACGCCCGGGGTTTCGGGGGGTTGGCTCTCAATAAAGTCTGGATGAAGCGCGATGATCTCGAGAAAAAATAGACATCTGAAGGAACATGTGAACAAATGTTACCTTCAATTCATGGTGTGCAACACCTGGCTATTCTCATTTCCTGTGCTTATGTGTCTCAGGCCTTCTCTGCTGCCGGATTGAGCACACAACTCTGCGTGTCGAGCAAACATTGATCGTGAACGGTGTGGAAAGCCAAGTCAAACTGCGGCGTCTCGAAGGCATGATGGCCCAAGTCCTGTTGAGACCCAATTTGGTCAGAATGTATTAAACCAAACAATTGAAGCAATATCATCTGTATGTGCATTCAAGCAGCTTTGTACAGTATTGATTAGATCTAACTTTGTAAAGGATCCGAGCCACAAAAACCTAGAATATCAGTATCTCTCTGTGCAGACCATGCAGCTCATTGAACACATTCAAAAATTGTCAGCTGGCGAAATTTAGTCCTCGAGCCCTCCTCTTGGGATCCAATGACAAAACCGGTGTTTGCAGGACCCACATCACCTTTGCATGTATTGTCTGTGATCCTGCAGATTCTCCTGGAGTTTAATCAAGGATGCACCATCATAGAGACAGATTTCATGTGGGGAGTTATGACTAACCTTGGAGCAGACCTGGCTGCTCTAGGAATGACATCCGAATCTATGGCCTGGGAACTTTTAAAAATCCAGATTTTTCGTTGTTTACTGGCAGCGAGTGCTCCCCGTGGATTCTCCAGCACCTAGCAGAATCGCTATACTCCCTCTCATCCAGATACATAGCTCAACTTCAATATGAGCCTGCCTTACAAGCCAGCCAGCAATCACTTGATCTCTGGCATCATCTATTCGAAAGTTCACCTGATGTCTATCGATCATCGTTGCTGACAGCAATGGTTTTACATGCAGAAAATCTCCTCCAGACTGACCAAAACATGGCTGCATTATCCATTGCCCAAGATGCTGCTGCCCTCTCCCATTCTATGGCAGATGAATTAATTCAGCTCAGTCCAGGATCATCCCTGACCGAAGAACAAGAGTTTGAAGCAGTACAGTGTCGTAAGGCATTTTTGCTCTTGCTGAAGCCCTTTCATCTATCAATCAACACCTCGAGTCATATGCCACCTTCGTGGAAGGATTCCAGACTGCTGTCAAACTGCCAGTCTCTGAACATCCGCTGGCCAAAATAGACATCGACTCATTTATTGATCAAATTTGCAAGGTGGCAGAGGAAAACCAGTTTTCTCTGGTCATGCTGGCAGACTGCATTATTTTATTCCGCAATCTTGCTCGTATCCATCCGAGGAATTTTCTTCCCAATTCCTTTGGCTCCTCCATGCCTATGCACATTTTTCTCACCAGGACGATTCCGACCTTTCACTGAAGAATCTTCGCATTTTCCTGGAACCCAACTCGGACTGCCCGCCACCTCAGTTGGACATAACAGTGCATATTGACAATTTTAATGCACATGGTGGCATAATTGAAGATGCAGTCCAGGCATTCTACACCTGCCCCTCACACAGCACTGTTGCATTGATTAGGAACATCTTTATCGCACACTTCATCAAGCCATTATCATTCTTCGAGAGGTGGTTGATAACTCAGATCCCGAATCATTCACTATTCAGCACGCTCTCTACAGCATTGTGGACATCATTCCATTTGTCTCCAGTGCCAACAAGATGGCCTTGCTACAGATTTTGTCTAGAACGTGAAACACACCAATACCATTCTTACCTATTGGGGCTCTGACTGGCGGTGGTGGCTTGATGATATAAATGCACCCATTTTCTGCCACCTATGGAGAGCTGGTTTACTTGAAGATGCCCTCGCAGAATCAGAGCATGTAATCAAATACCTTCACTCTTGTTCTGATCAAGGTGACATGGAGGTTGTTGGAAGCCTATGGTGGTTTCAAATTGTTCAGCATTTATTCTCTGTGAGATGGGCAGGTTTCCAGATGCAATCCAAATGATACAGGAGACCGATGACCAAATGTCGAAGGATGCAGGGATTGAGAATTATTTTTATTCTGCTGCATAATCAAGACAGGCATCCTTCGACGCGTAGGGAGAAAGGAAGAGGCAATACAACTGCTCAGGAGTGGAGTGGCCTTTGGCACTGAAAAATACTGGGCAAGCAGCAGCAAGCTTTTCAACCAACATTTTTATTTTCTTCTTGTGGAACTTGCGGCTACTTGGGGACATGTAGGACAGCCTGAAAAAGCCCTTATGCACGCTGAACAAGCTGCTGCAGCCTGCCAAGAGGATGTGGATGAGAGCAAATTAGATGAACAAAACTGTACACTCATACACTCCCTTACCAC
The DNA here is from genome assembly GCA_029378395.1 of Mycena leptocephala. NCBI lineage: Eukaryota > Fungi > Basidiomycota > Agaricomycetes > Agaricales > Mycenaceae > Mycena > Mycena leptocephala. Next base: position 64,248 of record JARJLF010001263.1, on the reverse strand, counting down.
ATTCTCAAACTGCCTAGCTGCAGTTGGAAGGAACGACGAGGCCCTCGCAATTTCCCACGAAGCGGTGTCCATATACACTCAGAATGAAGGGCAGATGTGGGATGATTTTGTTATTCCAATCAGGAAGCAGGAACTGGGAGCAAATGCCTTCCACTCACTGTCTCTTCAGCTAATGGCTGCTGGGGAGTTAAACGAAGCGATTGTGAAGCCGAGAAAGCCACCGAATTGTATCGCGAGTTGGTCACATTAGCCCCACGACATCTTCCCATCCTTGCGAGCAGCCTCCAGAATCTGGCTTCGATCCTATGGAATGTTGGCTGTCCAGAAGAAGCCATTACTGCATGCGAGGAAGCCATCGGCATCATGCGAAAGGTGGTAGAGATGGAGACATACTTCCTCCCAGCTCTTGCTGATGCCTTGGACCAACTGGCAGGCTATCTCACGGAAAAGGTGACATCGTTGGTGCATCTGCTGTGACTATTGAGTTCACAGAAGTCCGGAGGACATACAATCCTTACCTCCAGGCCGGATTTCCTCTTTGAGAAAATTGGTATGGAGTCAGACAACGAGGATAATGAGGAAGAAGAAGGGGCCTGGGAGACTGCATCGGAGGGAGATGACGAGTATTACGATGTACCGATGGACACAGACGTGGTCATTTCAGATGCCACGCACTCTGAGAATCCGGTCTCCGCATCTATAGACAACACCCCGACATCCTCATTTGCAGTGCTAGAAGAGCCTGAGGGCCCTGCCACCACGGACACAGCACTTGTCGCAAAGGGCTCCCTCACAGAAATCCTCAGTAAGCCACTGGAAGTGAGGCTGAACATGAGCATGAACATGCGTGGAACACCAATGGACATTCTGTGGTGGACGTTGGTTGGGATTTTGTTAGTTGCCGTGTGGAGTCGCATAGTTTGACTAAATCATGTACGAATTTTGGATCTATTGCATATTTCTATGTAAATGTCTTCATGCCCTAAGGAGTGCGCTCAAATATATCGGATATGCATACGTGAAAGCAGGAGCAGCAGAGAAGTCTTTACCATTAAAATTCCGCCCCTGGTCACGGCGCAGTCGCAACCGATTCAGCATGTAGCAAAAAAGACATTGTAATATTATAAGTGTCCATGCAATGCCTGTCAGTAAGGGTGCGGACATATGTGCCACTCGACCTATTAATTTTTCTTTTTTTTTTTTTTTTGCAAGTATAATGCCCTCATTCCGCCTTACAACTTTCCCGAAAAAACCGTTTGCTGAATTTCTGTAATTTGGAGTTAGTTCGGCAAGGAGAAATTGACAGCTACAGGTTGTGAGTTCCTGAATTGACTCGCTAACAGAGTGTCGAATACAACGCGCGAAACGGACCCCGATCATTGAGCATAAAATGAAAAATGTACACTATTGCTGTGCATACTCAATCGACTTCAATACACCAAAAATAAAATAAAATGACATGCTTCAGAGTAAAGGAAAGATTCTGCAATACATAACAGGATGAGAAAGCTCTAATCTTGTCTGTGGAGTCGTATACAATGAACCTGTACAGATATCAATAAATATGAATATTTCCTTCCCTTGTGTTTCGGCTTGTTGTCTCAAACTAAATCACATCAAGGACGGCCAGATTCAGAGAGCCATGCATTCGCTACCCTAGTAGGAACTACGCGACCTACACAGAAAAAAAGTGTGGCTATGCAAGCCTAGGTCCTGATCAGTGCATGGCGAGACGACTCCTCGTCATCCCCGCCACCTCAGACATGCAAACGCAGAGTCACAGAAGACATCAGCATTCCATGGGCCTGGGTCGATGTCGGCGGGACATCCTAGTCGGCTCGCAGGGGGGATATCGAGGTGTTCGGATGGGTGGTCGGTCAAAAAAAGTGGGCAGAATGTACGAGTGCTAAGCGCGGTGTGAAATAAAGGTTTGTTGCCTAGACGCAGCAAACCCAGGTCAATACAGAAGCCCGGATACAAGGAAGACAGAGACGCACCGTCGCAGAGCTCTTTAGCAATGAGCGATGGGCGTCGATGAAAGAAGACGTCAAGGACGGGTACGCAAGTGAATGAAACTGCGGCGCTGCTCGGAGATCTTGAGGCCACGCGTTGGCAGTGAGATGCACATGCCCCGCAGCCCGCATGCTCGTCGCGAGTCGAAAGTGGTTTCTCAAGATCGCGCCCCACACCTGAACTCGTGCTCCCCAATCATCCAATCGTGCGACCTCTCCCTCGACCCCTCACGCACCCCTCACGCGAGCTCGCGCTCTCCCCGACGATGTGCACACTTCGCCATCGGCACACTCTCCTGCTCAGCCCTCTCAGCTCCCGCACCCGCCTCCGCTCAGCCATTTGCGTCCCCACCCCCATCGCTACTCACCAGCTTGGCCATCGACATCGACACCTGCACCCGCACCACCTCTTCGCGCTCCGCACTCCGTGCTCGACCTCTTCGCGCCGACGCCAGACGCCCGAGGGGAAGGGAGGGTGGCGCTCGCATCGCTCGTGTTCACCGCGGAGCTCGCCTGTGGCGCTCACATCACTCGCATCGCATCGCTCGCGCGACCCGAGGCGGCGGGGAGGGGAAGACCTCCGCGTTGTCCTCGTCGGCGTAGGCGTAGGCACGGACGGGACCGTTCAGCGTGAAGGGAAGGAGCGGTGTCTTGAGAGGAGATGGAGGGCGGGAAGCCGGTGGGGAAGATAGGCGGGGTAGGTGTAGCCGGTGGTGGGGAGGTGGGGGACGTATATCCAACAGGACCAGCAGGAGACGTGAAGGGAAAAAAAGAAAGAAGAGGCGCGCGTGATCGCACAGAACCGCGCACAAGGGGCTTCCTATAGCTTCTTCCCCGTCCTCCTCTTCCTCTTCCTCGTCCTCCTCGCCCAACACGATCACCCCACCCCGCTGAAATCGCCACCACCAGCAAGCGCCCCAAACTCCCCGCTCCGCCGCCTCCGCTCCTTATCCACCTCGCTCGGCATTGCGGTGGTACGCGCCCGGGGTATTGTGTGCCATAACCACCCGCAATATGTGCGCCTTCCGTGCTTCATCGGGATTGCGCGCGGGTGGGGCGGGAAGCGCAGAAGAAGTTGGTGTTGGTGGAGGGCGGCGGCGGTGGCGAAGAGGGGAATCTGTTCGGCGGGACTGTGAGACGACGGGGTCGAGAACACGGAGGAGGGCGAGCACACGATGCAGAGCGGAGGTTCGTGCGGATGCTGGCATCGGGGTATTAGGAAAGTATAAACCGCACCGGAAAGCCCAGGCAGCTAGGTATGTAGGTACATAAAATAACAATTGCGGGCGAGCCGCTCTTGGTCGATGGGAAGACTGGCCTGCGATCGGTTGACACGCTGCCTCAGGATGGAGGTGAGGGCATCTCGATCCGCAGAGGGAGCCTCGACGCAACGCTCGAGGTACCTTGAAGCAACGCTCGAGGTGCAGCCTGACCCTCGTCGGGATGTCTGCGGGTAGATCGACGCGATTGCCGACGAGAACGTCGAGAAGAGGGTGATAATCCGCTGAACAACGTGCGATTGTCGGACACCGAAGACTTGGATTTTAGGTGTGCGTCGGAGACGGCAATGCCCCAGGCGAATTGTTTAGGGAATGGTTCACAGCACTCGCAGCATGCAGCAGTGCCTTCCGCTAATCATCGATTAATCATCCTTGACCGACACCTGCGACACCCGAGGGCGGCGGCGGCAAGCGATCCGCCAACAGAAAGTCCTGCACGCCCGTTCGTGCAAGATCGAAGCCTGCACCGCGAGCGGATACGCCGGGGACGGCAGCAGCAGATCGACCGCAGATGATGTCCACCTCGCTGTGACCTCTGCCAGGCGGCGCTGCGCGACTTCATCTTCTTTGGCCGCGATTGCGATGAGCATCTTCTCCCGATCCACCATGACGCGCCCCAGCGGATCTTGCGGTGCACCCGGGGCTGGGGCGCCTGGGACAGGGACCGCCGTCGTGGCAGCTGACTCGGAGGTGAAGATGCCGATACGGTCGTCGAATTGGAGGTTGTTGCGGTATGGGCTGCACGTCGAAGGTTTGCGCGGAGCCAGTGGGGTCCCCAACTTTGAGCGCTACTTGCGGCAGAAGGCGAAAACGTCGGGGTCATGGGCGAGCGGACGACGATTTTGGCCTTTGCAAAGTCGGGTCGGAGGCACGCGCACCATGACACGATCTGAAGCGCTCAAGTTTATTGTAGCGTTAGAAAAGGTGCCCGGCCAAAATTTTGAATGCGGCAAAGGTCCCCAGCCGTTGAGTACGAGAGAGAGTGTAGGGTAGAGTGCACAATTGCTGTATGCAAGTACCCAATCAGCTTCAATAAACACAAAAGAAACGGGGGGCACACCTCAAGGAACGAATCACAGCGAGAACTTGAAGCTGTCGCGAGCGGGATGAAGTCAGCGAGTGGGTGGATCCATGAAGATGACGTGTTGCTTCGCGCCTGCAGTATGCGAGGCCTAGAGGTATATCCATAGATATCCATCAGGTTCACATTCGAAAAAAGAAGAAAAAAAAGGACGCACACCTCAAGGAGCGAAACGCAGCGGAAAGTACTTCGATAGTCATGGACTTGTAGGCGAAGGCCTGGAGCGCGAAGGGTGTTGTGGATCCATAAGACGTGGACGCCGAGTTTCTTCGCGGTTGTAACAAGGTTGTCGTGTTTCGTGGTTGAAGCTTTGAAGCACTGATTACGTCAATACAAGCCGTCAGCAAACTCCGGCCCGGGCTCCGCAAACTTATGTTCACAAACCTCACCAACTACGACACTGAGCCAACGCTGAACGGTGCATTGCTCGAGATAACTGGAAGTGACGGCCTCGCCCGCTGAGACGGCGAGAGTGATGTCTGATGGGGCTGACTGTTCGTATTGACATAAGCAGCTGCACTTGTCCACAACCGCGAAGAAACTCGGCGACCACGTCTTATGGATCCACGACACGCTCCAAGCCAATCCCGGCCTTCAAGGTTCTGCTTCACCCATGCATGACGGTCCAGTGTGGGAAGTACATACATAACTTTTCGCTGCGTTTCGGTCTGTGCCTTTTTTTTGGGATATGTTTCTCCCATACTCTTATACCAGCCCAGTGCCATGCGCGAAGAAACTTGGGTCTACGTCATTCATGAATCCCCAACACCATCGTCGCGATCCAGGTCAATACCGCTCGCGAGCATACACACTGCTTGTTGCTGCTTGCCCCCGCACAGATGATATCGTCGACTTGTCGTCGACGCGTTTACAATCGCACACAAGGTGTCTTTGGGCGACTTGCGCGTAGCATTTCCCACTCCGGCATTCAATTCGCCTGCACGGTCACCGTGAGCAACTGCCCTGGTGATCCGCGCTTGGAGTTCCTAGCGGGCCGCCTGAACATCTCAACCTGTGTCTCCACCTGATTTCGTCCCCGATCCGTTCGGTAAGTCGGTCTGGAATGGTCGTAGGAGCAGTGAATTTATTATTATATAAGATTCCGTGCATTGGGTGCTTTGGCGAGGCAGGGTTCTCCCCAACGTGGATCGCCGCTGCCCAGGATCACATTGACCCCGACCCGACCATCTCTGTGTGTGGACATACTTTCTCTCGTTTGCTCTTGAATGTGCTCACCTTTCTCTACAATAGGGAACTCCGCCCTTGATATTTGACGCGCAATCCTTCGTTGAAACATTGAAGGCTCGTCTTCTCTTGCGATGCAGGCTCTCGATATTGATTTCTTCTTTTAGACTTCTTTTAGACTCTGCTCGTTCCCGGGTAGTATAACGGTGGCAACCAGAGTGAGGTAGTTTCCCCAGAGTTCCGTCTCGTTTCGTTCCTTGAGGTGTGTCCCTTTTTTGTGTGCGTTTATTGAAGCTGACTGGCTCCATAGTCCATACAGCAATTGCGCTCTACCTGCTTTTTATCTCGTACTCGACAGCCGGGGACCTTGCTGCATTCAAAGCCGAGTTCAAAGATATATAGCACAGAGTTTACCGGCTACCGATCTATTCAAGGCCAGGCATATTTCTAGCACTACCGCAATTTGCGCTAGGTGCGCGCGCACCTCCAATAGCGACGAGACTAGAGCATGGATCGGCGAGGCTTTTGCGCCCCGCAATTATTCTACCCACCTACCTCTGAGCTGCCCGGGTAAATGTTCCTCGTCCGGCGCGGCTTTCACTGGGGCCCCCAATGCCAGCATCCACGTCCGCAGGAACGCATGGCAGCCGCGCCCTCCTCCGTGTGCTCGAGCCCACCCTCCACCCTCGCTGCCACCCCCTCCGCCGTCCTACCAACGTCGACTTCTTCTGCGGCTTCCCCGCCCTACCATCTGTGCGCAATCCGGATGACTCATGGAAAGAGAGTAGGGCCCGCCCTCGCGCATATTGCGGGTAGGGGTGCGGGTCGGGTGGTTATAGCGCGCACCTCACTCCTGGGAGCAGACACCACAACACCCCCCGGCGCGTACCACTCGGCATCGCGGTGGACGAGGTGGACGAAGAGCGGGGAGTTTGGGAGCTTGTACTTGTGGTGGGGTGGGCGTGTTGTGCGAGGAAGGAAGCCGAGGAGGACGGGGAAGCCCCACGAACGCCTTCCCCACAGATTCTGTGCGTTCACGCACGCCTTGTATTTCGTCTCCGCCTCCGGGTCACCCGATACACCTCCCCCGCCCAACGTCCCCACCTGCCCCACCTCCCCCGCCGCCTTCTCGCCCTCCATCTCATCTCAAGCCGCCGCTCCTTCCTGCGCCCAACGTGCCCCCGCGCCCACGCCGACTCGGACGACGTGGAGCGCCACAGACGGGTCCCGCGGCGAGCACGAGCGATGTGAGCGCCACAGACGAGTCCCGCGGGGTGTCGGTGTCAATGATAATGCCAGGGCTGGGTAGCGATGGGGTGGGAGTTGGAGCGGGGACGCAAAACGGCTGAGCAGGGGGTGCGCGAAGGCGGGTGCGGCGAGCCGAGCCGGCGCGATGCCTCTGCGCTGAGAGAGCCGAGAGGGAGGGCGAAGCGGGATGCGAACAGGATCAGAGGGAGCCGAGTTGCGGAGACAAAGACAGACAGATGCCGATGGCGAAGTGCGCAGGACCGCGAGTGTGATTCCAGCACGTCCTCGAGCTCGCGTGAGGAGTCGCACGATCAGAGGATCGGGGGAGCGCGAGTTCGGGTGCCAACGCGGGGGAAAGCAGCCACAGCTGTGTGTGGTCCAAGATCTTCGGCTCCCTACACCTGGCCTCCCGCTTTCATCGACGCCTATGGCCAAGCACTCTGCGACGGCGCGGCTTTGTCTTTCCTGTATTTTGCTACGGCTAGGCAATGACCCTTTATTTGAATTCACACCGCGCTTGGCGCTCCTTGTTATCCTTCATCCCCGTCGTAAGACGAAGCTCAGATGACATCTTCGGAGCTTTGCCGTCAAGATTATCCGGCACCCGCCCGCCTGCTCGCTTCATGAAGTCGTAAACGAACACGCGAGGGCCCAAGCGCATTTTGATGAGGAAATTTTGGGGACCCTGAAGAGACTCGGCGCCCGCTCGAGGCCGATCTCATCTGAGCGTACCTCGTCCGTCCAGACGACATGGTCAATCTTACGTGCTGCTTGCTCCACCCACACTCTGCAGCGCGCCGTCCGCGCTACATTTCACAGATGGTATATTCAGCGACCTCCGTGGCGCTGCCGTCGAGACCATTCGGCACCGGCATCCGCCCGCCTGCCCGCTTCAAATGGATTCTCGGAGCCGGAACCGACCAAGCGAGGGCCTAAGCGCGTTCTGAGGGAAATTTTGGAAGACCCTGAAGAGACTCGGCGCCCGCTCGACACCCATATTATCTGAGCGCAGCTCGTCCAGCCATCGTCAGCGGGCTAAATGCGCTGTTTTGCTTGTTTCTTCTTAACCGTGGTGTCTGCGCGACATTCGGCTCGCAATGAATCTCAAATCTTGCATGGGCACAACGACAAACCAGGGATTTCTCTTCTGAAAAACTCGAGCACAATACAGCCACCCTGATGCAAGCAGATATGGGCAGCATTGAAGCCTGAAGGCTCAAGGCCCCGCATCGAAGGCGCGTAGAAGCATCGAGGCAATGCAGGCCGGAGGATACGTACTGTCGACGCGAGCCGAGGATGGTAGGATATGAAGGGAATGCTCCCAGCATCGGTCCCCGAGACAGATGCACGCACCTCGAGCGAATGAAAGATGCTGGTCGACACGCAGCTATGGATGTCGCGTCTTGTCTTCTCATTCATCATTCAGCCAGTTGCCGCCTAGGCTCATTGCATTCAAGGTCGCGGGAGGATGCTGACGCGATCGTCCCACACATCCACCCGCAACAACCGATTCTAAGTACATCGCTGCGGGGACGGTGGCAGGGCACGCAGGAGGATCTTTGAACCGCGGGGGAGCATATGCCAAGCACTCGATGTGTGCAGGGCGCTCATCGGTGTATGCAGGTGCACGACGATTCGGGTCGCTGGCCCGACTGCGACGTTTGTGCAATGTCGCGTTGCGCAGCATGCTTTTCTCTCCTTCGCACGTTGTCCAAGGTTGGGCGCCGTCTGCATAGACCGATAGGCCATGCACCCTACCGACCAAACCACGTATAGCCAGTGGTAGATCGCGAATGCCGTCGCGGACGACCTCTCGTGTGTGCTTCTACCCTGCGCACTCTTGCATCCACGTCGCCCATCCCACGTCCTGCCCGTGTTTCTTTTGACCGACCGCCCGGACAGGCACCGCGACCTCGATATGCCGCTCTACGGGTTGACTGGGACGTCGTCGACATCGACCCAAGTCCTTGGAATGCTGTTGCCTTCCGCGACTCGGTGTTTGCGTGCCCGTAAGGCGGCGGGGATGCTGAGGAATCGCCTCGACATGCGCCGATAGGATATGGGCTTGCATAGCCAGGTTTTTTGTGTAGGTCACGTAGTTCCTAACAAGGTAATGAATGCATTGGCTCTCTGAATCTGGTTTCTTTTGAGACAACAAGCCGAAAATGCAAGGAACGAAATATTCCTATTTTATTGATATCTGCACAGGCTCATCGTATGACTCCACACAACCATAAATGCTAAACTCAAAACCCCGAGGACTAAACCCATGATCCACCAGAGGATGTCCATCGGCATGCTCCTCAGCCTAATTTCGAGCGGGGTGTAGAGAATATCTGCGACACTGCTCGTTGCGCGCTGGACCCGGGCCGTGTCTGTATCTACCGCTGAATCCGGCTTCTCTTCGCCCTTCTTTGCGACTTGGGACGACGGCGCTGCAGAGGTAGAAATGGACGTATCCACAGAGCCACTGATCAAGTCAGAGATCTCTTCTGCGGCGGTGTTTGAAGCTGCACCTCCTGCAGACTGGCTGGCAGGCTCTTTCTTCGATGAATGGTTTACGCCTGCGGGATCGGCTGGGGCGTCACCCTCGATGTCTGTTGTAGCGTTGGCGGGGTAGTATTGTTGGGTGACGGACTCATTCGCGGGAGAGGAGGGTGTATATTCGGGAGGTGGATCGAAGGCCGAAGCCTCGTCTTCTTCAGTTTGCCAAGCTTTGTCGTCGTCCCAAATACCTGACAAATAGGTGGGAAACGACGATAACTCGATCTCCCTCCCAATCTCGCCGCACTCACTTGTCGCAGTAGAGCTACCCTCCATATCTCCCATCTCGTACAGATGGACTGCGAGTTGATCTAAAGCTTCGCACAGGGCCGGCAAAAGGTAGGGCTCTGTTTCTGCAACCTTTCGCATCATGTGGACAGCTTCTTTACAGGCAGCGATTGATGCGTCTCTGCGGTCAACCTTCCATAATATTGACGCCAGATTCTGGAGACTCTTTGCGAGTGTGGGTAGATGTCGTGGTGCCAATGCGACCAACTCGCGATACAATTCGGTGGCTTTCTCGGCGTTCGCGATCGCTTCGCTTAACTCCCCAGCAGTTGTAAGCCGAAGAGACAGTGAGTGGAAGGCATTTGCTCCCAGTTCCTGGTTCCTGATTGTATAAAGAAAATCCTTCCACATCTGCACCGCATTCTGAGAGTATATTGACACCCCTTCATGGGAAATCGCAAGGGCCTCATCGTTCCTTCCAACCATGGCTAGGCAGTTCGAGAGCGTGGTGAGGGCATGTACGAGTGTGCATTTTTGGGGTTTCACTTCACCCTCATGCACGTCCTCTCGGCAAGCTGTGGCAGCTTGTTCAGCATGTGTGAGGGCTTTTTCAGGCTGTCCTACACGTCCCCAAGCAGCGGCAAGTTCCACGAGGAGAAAATAAAGGTAAACTTTGCTGTTGTCTGTCCAAAATTCCCGTCTGCCATTGGCCACTCCTCTCCTGAGAAGTTGCAGTGCCTCTTGGTTTCTCCCTATGTGCCGAAGAATACGTGTATGAATAAGACATGGAAGCAAAAAAAATACATCATCCTCTGGATTCCCCGTGTTGGTCTGCTGTATCATTTGAATTGCCTCCGGAAGCCTGCCCATGTCACAGAGAATGAAATGCTGATCCATTCGAGACCACTGTAGTCTTTCAACAACTTCTGGGTCACCTCGGTCGGAGCAGGAGTGAAGGTATTTGATCACCTGCTCAGATTCTGCAAGGGCGTCTTCAAGTAAACCGGCTCTCCATAGGTGGTGGAAAATGGGACCATGTATTTTATTGAGCCACCACCGCCAGTCAGAGCCCCAACAGTTAAGAATAGTATTGGTGTGTTTCACAGTTCTGGACAAAATCTGTAGCAAGGCCATCCTGTTGGCACCGGAGACAAATGGAATGATGTCCATGATGCTGCAGAGAGCCCACTGAATAGTGGACGATTCGGAATCTGAGTTATCAACCACCTCTCGAAGAACGCTAATGGCTTGATCGAAGTGTGTGATAAGGATGTTCCTAATGAATGCAACAGTGCTGTGTGAGGGGCAGGTGTAGAATGCCCGGACTGCATCTTCAATTATACCACCATGTGCATTGAAATCATCAATATGCACTGTTGTATCCAACTGAGGTGGTGGGCAGTCCGAGTTGGGTTCCAGAAAAATACGAAGATTCCTCAGTGAACAGTCAGAATCGGGGGAATCATCCTGCTGAGAAAAATGTGCATAGGCATGGAGGAGCCAAAGGAATTGGGAGGACAAGCTTGGATGGATGTGAGCAAGATTGCGGAATAAAATAATGCAGTCTGCCAGCATGCCCAGAGAAAAACTGCCTTCCTCTGCTATCTTGCAAATTTGATCAATAAATGAGTCGATGTCTTTGGCAGCTGGTGGATGTTCAGAGACTGGCAGTTCAACAGCAGTCTGGAATCCTTTCATGAAGGCGGCATATGAATCGAGGTGACGATCAAAGGAAGAAAAGGCATCAGCGAGGACAAAAAGTGCCTCACGACACTGTACTGCTTCAAACTTGTCTTCTTCAGTCAGGGATGATCCTGGACTGAGCTGGATTATTTCATCTGCCATGGAGCAAGACAGGGTGGCAGCATCTTGGGCGATGGATAGTGCTGCCATGTTTTGGTCAGCCTGGAGGAGATTTTCTGTGTGTAAGACCATTGCTGTCAACAACGATGATCGATGGACATCAGGTGAACTTTCAGATAGATGATGCCAGAGATCGAGTGATTGCTGGCTGGCTTGTAAGGCAGGCTCATCCTGGAGTTGATTGTTGTATCTGCATGAGAGGTGGTATAGCGAGTGTGCTAGGTACCGCTGAATCCCTGGGGAGCAATCACTGCCAGCAAAATGACGAAAAATCTGGATTTTTAAGAGCTCCCAGGCCATAGATTCAGATGTCATTCCTAGAGCCCCAAGGTCCACTCCAAGTCTTATCATATTTTCCCACATGAAATCTGTCTTTATGCTGGTACAGCCTTCAATAAATTCCAGGAGAATCTGCAGGATCGCAGGCAATACATGCAAAGTGGATGTGGTTCGCACAAACACACTTTTTGCCATTGGATCCCAAGAGGAGGTCTCGAGTACCAAATTGCCTCCAGTTGACAATTTTTGAATGTGTTCAATGAGATGCATGGTCTGCACAGAGAGATACTGAGATTCTAGGTTTTTGTGGCTTGGATCCTTTACGAAAGTTAGATCAACCAATACTGTACAAAGCCACTTGAATGCACATACAGATGATATTGCTTCAATTGTTTGGTTTAATACATTCTGACCAAATTGGGTCTCGAGCAGGACTCGGGCCATCATGCCTTCGAGCCGGCGCAGTCTGACTTGGTTTTCAACATTGTTCACAACTAAAGTTTGTTCAACACGCAAGGTCGTATGTGCAACTTGGACAGAGGTGTCTTCAATCCGAGCAGTAGTTTGCTCAATCCGGGCAGCAGAGAAGGCCTGAAAAGTGTGAGCACGGAATTCAGAACAGCAAGGTCTAACATACCGTAAATTGAAGATAACATTTGTTCACATGTTCCTTCAGATGTCCAATTTTCCTCTCGAGATCATCGCGCTTCATCCAGACTTTGATTTGAAAGCCAACCCCCCGAAACCCTGGGAGTTGCACTGGAGAAATTTTGTAGCACATTGAGAGAACATGAAGCATCTCCCTGAAGAGGATATCATAAAAGAAGTCAGAGTCCATGATGACAAAGACACACGCTTTCAGATTCCCCAAGGCGCTCAACAGCGCTGGCACCTGGAATGTGTCTTCCTGCCCCCGGGTAAGATTGGCTAGGTCGGCGAGGGTGCGAAGGACATCTTTTGTGAGCTCGCGGATCCTTCGTCGATTCTCGCCAACCTGAATTCATCTCAATGAGTGTTTTCAATCGGAAGAGCATATTCCATACCTTTTCTATCGAGCTCTGAATGCTTTGGCCAATCTCAATGAGATCCTTGATGAAAGATGAGAAGGTCATGACCGTCATGGCGACTGTTATTGGGTCCATCTTGCACAAATGCGAGAGTCACAAGCAAGCTGGGATGGGATGGTGGAGGTAAAGGTGCAACCCTCAATGCACAGCTTCCGTCAAGATAAAAGGTTCAAAATAGCAAACCACAGCTTTAATTGCCTGTTGCGAATGTGATATCCCGTAAATCTCTACAGCATATTGTCACCGTGGCTCGGCTTTATCCCTGTCAACAAGATCGGAATTGCTGAAGATCAGAATCTACCAGATGGTGAAAATATAGATTGGGTACAGGGTACACAGTGCTAGAACAGCAGAACAACAAAAACAACAGCCGTGCGACAGCCATCGGCAACTGAGATAAATTTGGGCAAGTCACAGCACCGTGCTGTGAATAGTTTTTGAGATTTCGCCCTGGTCACGTGTTCCCAATAAGGGAATTTGCGTGTCGTATTTGTTCCACGACCGAATCTGGCAACCGTGAGCTGAGCCAGTTTGTGCTCTCCTGGGCGCAATCCATTATGCGACAAATGCGGACACAGGCCATTGGGCTTGGCTCGAAATTCCATCTCTCTCTTTGCCTTCCCGCTCCATGTCTGCCCGCCCGCCTTTTCGCGTGTCGGCATTTGATGCAGCCCCTATCGAGGCGTCATTCGCCGCCAGCCAGGACCCTCTGTTTGCGATACCAGAATATGACTTTGGTCATGCCACCACACCACCTTCAGTTGCTGCTGATCCTGTTCGGCAGCTTTGAATGGGACCTTCAGCGCAATTACAAGCTCCGCTGGGAATCTCTCAACGTGATGCGGGCGTGGATGAAGGCCGAATGCCGCGATAAATCCATCAAATTCAGTAAAAAAGAAATCCCAGCGCGCCATTCCAGCATCACAGCATGGAATGAAACTCGTGTCTATGTTTGTTCGAGGCAGGGCAGCGGTGGCAAGTCTGCTTACCAGCAGAAAAATAACTGGACCCATAAAGTACCCTCGAAACGGACCGGATGTCCCTGTCGACTCACAGTTAAAACATATCCTGGCACCTCGGAGGTTCTAGGCTTCTACAAGGCTGACCACTCTCATACCATTGGCGATGACAATTTAAAATACATGCGCTGTGATGATGACTGCGCCTCTGCTAGATGCCAATAGGTGGTGGTGGTAAGGGCAAGTAGAGAGTGTTCGTCCTTGGGGGAGATAATGGTGTCGCTGCGCGAGACTGTGGTAGCAGTAAAATGTGTGTGGTTTATTTAGAGGATTTTGATACGCCCCAGAGAATATCTGGTCGTACGGTTCGCTATTCTAATGTACGGAGGAGAATCCGCCCAAAGTCTAGCCTTCCCTGAATTTTGTAACACGTCCCGTTCTACAATCCTGTCGAGGAGCGGACGACTGTTTAGATGCGATGCGGTTTCCGTTGTTATAAACACTATGGGGCCGTTCTCGGTTCTTTTGTATACAGCTACCCTTGGTCCTCCAACCTCTTCTGGGTGCTTCGTGCGCTGGGAGGCCCTAAACTTGTTTTCAACGACTCCGCTCCTGTCTGCCGTTCCGTTCTTTCCAAGTCCGTTCCCTACTAAACTCTCTACAAATTGTCTTCTTCTTTCCGTTCGCGAGCTCTAGCGAGCGGAGTCGGCTTCTTGAGAGCTGCGATGAAGGTCGATACCCGTTCTGATCGATGCGAGCGGTCGGGGAGTTATACAACTCGAGCGGTGACTGGTGTGGTGCTCGAGATCGCTGTTATGAGGAGCGGTCCGTACAGCGGCGGACAATCCAAGGGCGGCGGTTCGATGTTCTGCCAGGCGCAGCCCTGGAGACCTTGTTTTCGTGGTCGGCGTACCCTGGTGAGCGGTACTTGCGTATCACTTAAGATGTGCTGGTAGTTTTAGATGGGAAAATTAGATGTCTTTATTCGTAGCAGCGTCTCGTATTTATAGGAAATCGACCCTCTAGCACTGCCTTCTACACGTTCCTCTTGTCCTTCTCCGACTCATCGCATTCCGTTCCCTAAATTGGGAGCGCCGCATGCTCCTTTGACTGGTTCCGTCCGTCTTTGTGACTCGAAAGAGGTTCCCGCTCCGTTCCTGAGCTGCGCGTGGGAAACCCGCTCGACGAACGCATGGCGCTCCAGTTTCCGATCTCAATTCTTCATTCCTGGAAGCTGTGCGCGAATTCTCCGCTCGCCGAACGCGTGCTCCTTCAGTCAGGAAGTATTTCCGCTCTCAAATCCCTGTTCCTGGAGGCTATGTGCGAGATTTCCGCTCATTGGACACATGCTCCTTGTGTCGGGAACGATTTCCGCTCCTAGTTCCATGTTCCAGATCCTATGCGCGAGTTTTCCGTTCCTTAGATCTCGTCTTGGTCGGCCGTTCTTCCCTGATCTTATTCTCCTTATTCGTTTTGTTGGTCCTCCTCCCGACTTGAATGACCTATCCCTTCTTGAAGGCTGCTCCACGAGCTTCATAACCATATCCTACTCGATTTTATTTCGTTCGGCGCCGGCGAGGCAAAGCGGAGGTGAAGCGCGAGGCGGAGGTGGAGCGCGAGGCGGAGGTGGAGCGCGAGGCGGAGGTGGAGCGCGAGGCGGAGGTGGAGCGCGAGGCGGTGGAGCGCGAGGCGGCGGTGAAGCGCGAGCAGGAGGACCAAGGAGGCGCGCAGAGTCGGAAAGTGCGGGCACAGCGGGAAAACACAGGGAGAAAACAGAAGGCGGCGCGTGTACGATCGGGAGAAACGGAGTGCGCAAAAGTCGGGCGCCTCGCATCGCAAAGTCGGGTGCGCAGAGTCGCAGAGTCGGGCGCGCAGCGGGAAAACACAGGGAGAAAACAGAAGGCGGCGTGCATATGAGCGGGAGAAACAGAGTGCGCAAAAGTCGGGCGCCTTGCGTCGCAAAGTCGGGCGCGCAGAGTCGCAGAGTCGGGCGCACAGCAGGAAAACACAGGGCGTGCGTGCGAGCGGGACAAACGGAAGGGTGCTTCCAAAGTCGGCGAGCAGCCGTTGTATGTCAATCAAATTCTACGCGTGCCGTTTGCTTTATTCCTTGGGCGTGCGTTTAAGTTGGTGATCTGCAAAGTCAGCGAGTGGCGTTGCAGGCGTGCCGTTCCGCTTTCTTTCTTGCGCACGCGTTTAATGGCGATCGCAAAGTCGGCGACGGCGTTGCAGATAATCTATATTTACGTGCCGTTCTGCTTTCTTGCTCTTGCAAAGTCGGTGAGCGGCGTTGCAGATAAACAATATTTACGCGTGCCGTTCCGCTTTCTTTTCTTGCGCGTGTGTTTAATGGTTGGCCAATTTGCTGTAGTGCGTGCGGGGTCGGGATCCGTTTTATGTGAGTAGCCATGTGTAAGGCGTCGGATCGGGAATGTGCTCTGTCCTTATTTGGCGAAGCCGTTTCCACTTCGTATGTGCCGTTCCAGAGCGATCACAAAGTGATGGCTCACAGCGCCTTGATACAGAAACACGCGAGGAGATCGAGAAGTACCTAATGGACCCAAAGAAAGTTGTACGTCGGGCTCGTTTGAAATGTGCTCCATAGCTGACATCGTCCCAAAGCTGGAGCAGATTACCCGGAATATGTATCGCGAGAGTAATCTCGATGATTTGCATTCGAAGAAGGCAAATCAATGGCATTTCGTTACCCGCGCAGATATTCGTCGCATTCAGAAGATGATTGAGGAAGAAACTATTCGGCTTGCGTCCGGTGATGGGGCATCAGTGCTCGAGTGGGTCAGCAACCTCAGAGAGCAGGGCCATTTCGTGTTTCTCAAGTGAAGCGACGAACCTCTGCCGCCGGACTCTAATCTTGAACCCGAGAGCTTTGTTCTTATAATCAAAATGAAGTACCAGCACGAGTGCTGGGAGAAATATGGGTCCCGGTTTGCTGGCATCGATGGCACACATAACACCACCCACTACGAGAATATGACACTTTTCACGCTGCTCGTTCGTGACCGCTGGGGCCACGGTAAGCAAATCAATAATAACTGTCCATTTACCTATACAAGGAGCTGACAATGGATCTATAGGCATGCCGGCCGCTTGGATGATTTCTTCGAATGGCAAAGAAACCACCATCGACTTTTATCTCAACACGATCCTCACTGAAAACCCGTCCATCAGCCCTTTTGTTTTTATGTCTGACTTCGATTATGCTCAATTAAATTCCATCCGGCGACGTTACCCCAAATCCAAACTCTTCCTCTGCTGGTGGCATGTACTGCATGCCTAGCAACAGCATTTCGTCACACAGCACCATCTGGAATTGTGGGAACTACTCAAGTCATGGATCCATATTACCGATCAGGACGAATTCGATGCGCATTGGGCAGAAATCCGAGATATAGCCCCCCCTAGCATCGTTGATTATCTCCAGACATATTGGATGAAGGAGGTGGCACTGTGGTCCGCAGTCTATCGCGTTGACCGCACCATCTTTGACCTCGGTGACACCAACATGCTCGTCGAAGCCTGGCATCACTTACTCAAAGGCGACTTCCTTGAAGGAAAATGGAACCGGTGGCTTGACCACCTCATTCACACCCTTTGCGAAATTGCGATTCCGCATTTTATTGCTCAGCATCACCGCCAAGCAATGGGATTTGAAGGTCCCGACCTGGCTTTGAAGCACCAGATGGAAGTAATGAAACGGGCTATCTTGATCCCTCGCTCGGCTGTCCAATTCGATCCCGAGACTCGCAAATATATAGTTCAGTCTCAGTCCGACCCGGAGATCTTTTATGAGGTTGATCTCGAGGCCTACGACTGTACATGCCTGTCATTCCCACTCATTCGGTTCTGCAAGCACATTTGTACGGTCCAACATTACTTTCCCGAGGCAGAGATGAAGATCCCCGTCACTGCCCTGATAATTCACCAGGCTTTGGGCGGCTCGGAGGATGGCCCAGATACCGACCCTGACATTCTTTTCATGTCGCCGGCAGACTGCGAAACCCCGGAGGAAATCCAAGCCCAGAAGGATCAGCAGAGCATTGATGATCTTGCTCATCGCCTCGACTCGGTGATGCTCTCGTGCCTCAATCTGCCCGCTGTGATCACGGACAAGCTTCGTGCTGCCCTTTTCGATGCCACCCAGGCTTTGGATCGCTTGGATTCCAATCTCACAGCACCACCCGCTATTTTGCCACCGCAAAAGGCGAAGGTCATGCCCAATCAACACTCTTGGTCAGAAACACGGGTGGTGATGATGTCGCCGTCAAGAGCAAGAAGCGAAAGCAACACAACACCTACAGTGGCAACGAGAAATCAGGCAAAAAGGCGAAAGCAGACGCCAGAGAGCCAATGCCAATTGCTGAAACTTTGTCGCCGGTGGTAACCATCTCGCCATCGCCATTCGTATCCTCCCTTGAAGGCCCTGACCCGTCCGCTCCTTCGCACTATCGGCCTCGTCCAATTCTCCCCCCTCCACCAATGCTGTCTGCCACCTCAATCACTGTCCCCACCACTGCCACATCACATCTCCCCACTGTATCATTTGATGTGGAAACATTTGATCTCTCCGACGACAAGGGTCTCAAAAGACTTAACAATCAACAGCTCCGGGCCCTATGCACGAAGCATGATATCGACACTGCGCGCTCCAATGAAGATCTTGTGAAGAATATTCAGACACATTATCAGCAGAGTCAGCGCCCACGCAATTTAATTCCTCCGCCTTATCCATACTATCCAAATTTGTATTACCCTTCTTACCCAGCAATGTATTACCAGAATAATTGTCCATCCTAATATACTGTATTGATCTCCTTCTTAAATGGCTGCAGACATATGTGTGAAGTGTGCCACTCGTGTCAGTCCTGTGCCACTGCCTCAGTCACGGAAAATAACGGCTCCGTTAATTTATATAGAAACAATGATGGCCTTGAAGTGAGCTGGTGCGTTGCAAACGAGTGGTTCGTCCTTGGTTTGCGCCCCTATTCGGTCGTGGAACAAATACGACATGCAAATTCCCTTATTGGGAACACATTGTGAGGCTGGTGCTTGTGCTACGCCCTGCACACCACCTCATGGCCCCTTCAACTGAGTCCAGGACGAGAACGTACGAGGCGCCCGTCCATCCAAATCGGGAATCGAAGTTGCCAAATCCGGTCTCTCATCAAACACTTCCCATCCAACCCTCTGCATCGCACGCACCACCCGTCCGACCATGGTGTAACCACCGCTGGACACCCTCACCGTCTGAATTCCCCTTCCACGAGTTCGTACCCCGCATACGAGCACGGTGCCACGTGCTACGGCCCACGAGAATGGTACGCCAACCAATAGCGGGCATCCTGGGCTTGGTATCCTCTTCCCACACCCGAGAAGTCACCAACACTCGAATGCAAGCCTCATCCAATCCAGTTTCTACTCACCTAAACCACTCGAAACCCACTCAGATGTGTCCGGACGTGTCTTCCGACCAATAACTGACCATTTCTGGCCCAGGAATCCACTCTGCTATGGAACGGGTCCTGTGTCCGTACCGAGTCGCGTCGTACTCTCTGTCCGTTCATGGAAATGAACCCCAAAATTCGAACGTAAGCCTCATCTGTGGCCCCAAAAACAGAACGCACCCTATGTATGTTCCTGCGCAAGCACCCTCAAATGCGAAGGGGATGGAATCGAACGAGTGGGCATCAAGGGGACAGTCGAGAGGCGAAAAGGTATAAAAGGATAGCGGAAAAGGGTGTTGTAGTCAGTCAATTTTCGGAGCTTAGTTCTTCCCCACCACCTGTACCCCCACCTGTGCAACTAAGCCTCGCTCACACCAAGTTGACCACATCCTCACTTGCCTCTAGCAGGGCATTTCACTCTCACACCTCCATTAGCAAGGTCCCAACTCATCGGACCCCAAGTCATATCATCGGGCTTCCCTATAATAGGATCACCAACTTCACGAGCTTCACGCTTTGTAGAAGTCGGCCTGGGCGAAGCCATATTGGTTTAAATCACCGTCTGCAATCCAGCGTCACAACCGGGCGTACCATATGTTCGACTGACCAGCACCAGCCGGCGTTGCTGTCACTTGCTTTATAACTGTCAAACATTGTATTAAGCCTTCCACCTTTGTTGGGAACATCAGGGAAAAGCGAGGGAAGAATTGCAGCATAGGCATCGGATTTTACAGGAAACAACGCGTTGTTCATTCGAGCTTGTGACCTAGGACAGGTAACTATCACCCACACACCCATTTATAGCTAACAGCAGGTACCCCCAACACGAACCCACGGAACGTACACCTCATGCGATCCTGTGCAACACTCTCACTCGGACCACGCACACGTCCAATCCTACATCGCCACTATCCTCCAACATTAATTAACCCCTAGAGGCCGGACGTGCTGTCTATTTGATAAAACAAATTCTCATAGTGGTGCCACGGTCCTTATCACAACGTGACCAGGGCAAAAACTACGCATCTGCTGTGAATTGAATGTGGTTGTGCTACACGCCGATCCCGGCCGTCATCGGGATTTGATAGGATTTGATACCCATCAGATTCCAATGGTTTCCCATTCGGTTTCTAAGCAAAAATCTCTTGGACTCCATCAAATATGCAGATCACTGGACTCCAATGGGCTTTCAGGTGGATTTCACTAGCCTGCCTATTGGCTCACCAGTTTCCTTTAAAATATCAATGACTCAGGCTATGTTGCCTATATGAGTATCTATTTGAAGGCAAGCCTGATGGTATGTTATGTTCTGCGAGATTTCTGGACAACTTCTGGTCTCTTATACTGTATGTACCCGTATGGAAGCAACACCTCAAGCGCCGTGACACACCTGTTGCCTCATTTTCAGGCAACAGAACCCCCGTGATCATGACCATTGCTTGAATAGGCAACAAGATGTTTTTTCTTTCTGTCAATATTGAGGGATTTCAACGAGATGGAGCATAGGTATTCTGTTCCAATCCTGTAATCAATGGTTCACAAGTCATTCTAGCAGATATTCAGGCTCACAAGGTTTTTTAGAATTTCTTTTCGCTGTGTCACAATTTTTTCAAGCCAATGGCCCCAACCATGATTAGGGCTGCGGACTGTACCATATACAGGGATGGCCATTGCGGTAGTGTGTTTGGCATTGTTTAGCAAGGACTTCCCATAGTTTAGGGCTGATTGTGGCCGGCAGATCATTCCATTCCTCTTTTCTTGCACTTTGTGGCAGATCCACTGTTGACACACGAGAGCGCACCTGAGAGCCTAGCCCATCTGGTGATCCTGAGTGTGATTCAAACCAAAAGAAGTACAAGCTACCTGCAAACGAGTAAAAAAGAAGCACACTGGCACCGAGATGAGCAAGAGACGCGCAAGGACGGTTTTCAAGCACACCAAGCAGTGAAACCCTAGAAACTGTAGATTTCAGTACGCACAGAACCCCACCTTATAGGCTCAGATTAACCAGTTAACTGGTGGACTGATACCACGGGTCTATTGCGTTAATGTGTGGGTAACCATATAGGGAATAACTGGTTACTCTGGGGTACAGCGGACATCAGTCCGGCCATCCTCGGCTTGCTTCGGCATCTGCTCGGGCATCCCGGGCAAGGCTTACCTGCTTATACAAGGCAAAAATAATGATTTGTCTTTTAAAATAACACAAAAATAATCATATTTCAATAAATTGCTGGCTATTGCCGTGAAATTGATGGCTGTCCGCATTGGGTTGGGATTGATGAGCCCGGCCATTGCCTTAAAATTGATGGCTGTTTGTATTAGGGCCTTAAAATTGATGGATGTCTGTATTAGGGTGCTATAGCTGCCTGTATTGGTTGCAATTGATGCCTGGTGCTTTAAATGCCAATATTGGTTCAAAAGCGCTGGCTCTCGGAAAGTATTTTGCATTTTGCGGGCCAACGGGGCATCAATTGCAAAATGGTATAGATGACTCTTGTAGCCCTTGATGAGCTCTACAATTTGGTACAGGGATCAAAAGTTCCGCAGATGACCTTCCTTTTTGGGATACTACGCTTTTCGCCCAAAAAGGAAATTCTCTACATCAACCCCTCCCTGGCTCATAATTCAACGGTTTTGGATGATCTAACCTTATAGGCATGTTGTTCTAAGTTCTTTCAACCCAACTGGGACACATAGCTTGTATTACAGTGCAATAACAGGGTGAAAATAGCGAAAAATTGAAAAATTGTACCTGGGCATAATATCTTGGGGATATACCAATAGATGTAGCTCCTGGCTACATTAACTTGTCCCTTTGTGTTCAAAAGATACCCTCCAGGTAATAGATCATATTCTGATGCTGAAAAACATCGCAATTTGGCCACATAACAAAATAGTGTTTCTGCATGTTTTTATGCCTCCTCATTCTGTTACACATCTAGAAATATACCCTTTGGACTTGGTTCATGTATATCTATTGGAAAGATAGACCATTTGTACTCAGAGCAGGTGATATCCCATGATTTAAGGTGATCTTCCATCATATTCCTGTCCACCATATTCAGCATGCCACAGTGTCATAGACAGTGTTCTGAATGCTCCTACTGACTCTCCCAAGCCATATGAACAGTTCCTAGCCAAAATTCGCACCAATATATGGTGATAGACCTCAAAAGTGTCAAATGACACTTTTGGCTTATTTCATGAATAGGGCACTATAGAGACCAGATAGTGCGAAATAAACACTTGGAATGAACTCAGACAGTTCAAATGACTCAGATTGAGTATTTTTTGAAGTGTTTTGGCCCAGTTTTGGCCAGATGGTGTTTCGAACCATGGCCAGGATATACACCAAAACTTGCTCTCCAACCTATATCCTCGGAAACAGCATACAGCCAAAACCTCACCAAAACACTTCAAAAAATACTCAATCTGAGTCATTTGAACTGTCTGAGTTCATTCCCATTGTTTATTTCGCACTATCTGGTCTCCATAGTGCCCTATTCATGAAACAAGCCAAAAGTGTCATTTGACACTGTTGAGGTTTATCACCATATATTGGTGCGAATTTTGGCTAGGAACTGTTCATATGGCTTGGTAAAGTCAGTAGGAGCATTCAGAACACTGTCTATGACACTGTGGCATGCTGAATATGGTGGACAAGAATATGATGGAAGATCACCTTAAATCATGGGATATCACCTGCTCTGAGTACAAATGGTCTATCTTTCCAATAGATATACATGAACCAAGTCCAAAGGGTATATTTCTGGATGTGTAACAGAATGAGGAGGCATAAAAACATGCAGAAACACTATTTTGTTGTGTGGCCAAATTGCGATGTTTTTCAGCATCAGCATATGATCTATCACCTGGAGGGTATCTTTTGAACACAAGGGGACAAGTTAATGTAGCCAGGAGCTACATCTATTGGTATATCCCCAAGATATTATGCCCAGATACAATTTTTCAATTTTTCGCTATTTTCACCCTGTTATTGCACTGTAATACAAGCTAGTGTGTCCCAGTTGGGTTGAAAGAACTTAGAACAACATGCCTATAAGGTTAGATCATCCAAAACGGTTGAATTATGAGCCAGGGAGGGGTTGATGTAGAAAATTTCCTTTTTGGGCGAAAAGCGTAGTATCCCAAAAAGGAAGGTCATCGGCGGAACCTTTGATCCCTATATCCAAATTGTAGAGCTCATCAAGGGCTACAAGAGTCATCTATAGCATTTTGTGATTGGTAGCCCCGTTGGCCCGCAAAATGCAAAATACTTTCCGAGAGCCGGCGCTTTTCAAACCAATATTCACATTTAAAGCAACCAGGCATCAATTGCAACCCAATACAGGCAGCTATAGCACCCTAATACAGACAGCCATCAATTTTAAGGCAATGGCCGGGCTCATCAATCCCAACCCAATACGGACAGCCATCAATTTCACGGCAATGGCCGCATTTTAATTAATATTGTTTAAATGCTATTTATTTGCATCTGCGGCAGCCTGCCGAAAGTGCCATCAGTGCCGTAGAAAGGCAGCGGCACAACTGTGTGGCTGTGTGGCAAGATCCACAATATAACGCATTAGACCCGTGGGCTACACCCACGAGTTAACCTGTTATCCTGACCATATGAGCTGATGTTGGAGCTAGTCTCCCGGAACTACTGGTGGCCCCAGATGTCCCGACACGTCGGCCGGTACATGGCAACCTGCGACCTGTGCTGCCGCACCAAGGCTCTCTGGAAGCTTCCAGTTGGCGAGCTTCACCTGACCGAGATTCCAGAGGAGCGTTGGAGCACGGTCTCGGTAGACTTTGTAGTTGAACTCCCGGAAGCTCACGGCTACGACTCGGTCATGGTCGTCGTGGACGTCCTGGGTAAACACGCTCACTTTATGGAGTGTACGACCCGGTTGGATGCTGTCGGAGCTGCCCGGTTGTATTACCGGAACGTCTGGAAGCTCCACGGCACTCCCGAGAAGTACATCTCCGACCGCGGCCCCCAGTTCGTTGCCGAGTTCACCACCGAGCTTTGGCGCCTTATTGGGATCAAACCGGCCACCTCTACGGCCTACCACCCGCAGACCGACGGTCAGACAGAGCGCGTCAACCAGGAGATGGAACAGTTCATCCGGCTTTTCACTAACTACAAGCAGGATGACTGGGATGAGCTCCTTCCAGCCGCCGAATTCGCATACAACAACCACATCCACTCTTCGATGCAGCAGGTTCCGTTCATGACAGACACCGGCCAGCTCCCCCGGATGGGGTTTGAGCTGAACGGGCCGCGTTTGAAGGTAGAGTCGGTTAACGAATTTCACAACCAGATCGCTTCCGGAGTCTCTGAGGCGAAGGCCGCCCTCGCAAAAGCAAAGGAGGAGTACAAGCGGTACTACGACCGCCGACCCACCCCTGCACCGGACATCAAAGTCGGCGACCGGGTCTGGCTCGATGCTTCCAACATCCAAATGACCTGGCTGTCTCCCGAGCTCTCTCACCGACGCCTAGGCCCTTTTAAAGTCACAAAGGTCGTCGGCCGAGGTGCATACAAACTGGAACTGCCACCCCGTGTCAAGACAAGCCCTGGGTCGACCTGGCTGTGGCGGGACAGAGAATAACCCAGCTGGGACGATAGTTGAATAACCCGGTCTGAAGTGATCGCAACCGACAACGAGAGGGCAGCACTGAACAACCCGGCTTCTACTGGGGAAGTTTGGCTATAGCTGTCGAGGTGCAGTGTCGCGAGACTTGGAGAGACGGCGGAGTAGCCGCCTGGTCACTGAACTCGAGGAGAACTCGAGGAGGAGATGATATGTGAACACGCGTCGTTCGTAGTCGAGGTGAGAGAACGCTGCGCCGTTGTCAGGTCAAAGTAGACTTGATATTAGACGAGGTAGAATCTAGAGTACATGTAGATTCTACCGAGTTTATATACTGTGTCTTATGAAATTGATGGTTGTCCCTTCCATGAAATAACGACCGTCTGCAGGTGTTCGATCTTGGTAATGGGCGATCAGGGTATCCCGATCGTCGTTTGAATAACCCCTGGTTGGTTATTCTGATATCTCGATCGTCGTTTGAATAACCCCTGGTTGGTTATTCTGAATCCAATTGTCCTACGCGTGTTCGATCAGCATTTGAATAACCCCTGGTTGGTTATTCCGAATGCAATCGCCCCAAGCAACTACGAATAACCCCCTGGCGGTTATTCCGTATGCTTGTGATAACCGGGATACCCGGGGTTGAAGTTGAGTGAAAATGTTGGAGGTATGCCAAATCATGACATTACCCCCCTCTTCAAGGTCGATGTCCCAGTGACCCTAGAATACTGTGGAGCGTGGATTTCGTTTCGCACTTCAAAGAGGAACCCGGTTGAACCCGGTAATTCCTCGTTGTCGTGTTTTATTCCTCTTCATCCCAATATTTGATCGCGGTAAGCGGCTTCTTGAATTTTGATCACCAAGCACTGCCACAGTTTCGGCATAATTGGCGGAAGCAACTCGTGTAGATCAATCGCGGTCATGCGTGATCTAAATGTTAATTGCTTCCCCATTTGGCGTTTTGCATAATGTTTCAGCTTTTAGCTTCTTCCATTTGCAAGCGCGGGTTCTGCGTTTGAATTGTGCTGCGGATTCTTTTGCGCCCATGACCGTGCTTTATATAACCCGGTCAGGGTGCGTGCGCTTCTCCTATCTCTCTTTTTCTTTCCCCCATGTCGGATTTCCCTGGAAGCTGGCCGCCCCTACTCGCGCGCCTGAGCGCGCATCGGCCTTCGTCTCCGCGACTTCGAGACCATCGTCCCCTCGCCCAGCGTCCGTTTGGGGTGCCGCGCCCCCTTTAAACCCTGGCGTCGTCTCCATCTTCGCCGACCAGTCACCATTCGTCCTCAATCCTTGGTGGGTTCCCCTCCTCGAGAGCGTGGTTGGGACCTCTCCAATCCCGCTCGCACCCGCGCGTACGTGGGTCCACTTCCTGCGGTCTGGAACGACCGGGAGTTATACTCCCACGGCGGTTCTCCGCCTCCCCTCCCCAGTTCAACCCAGCGCTCTGGGACTGGTTACGACACTCTCAACGTCCTCTCCAGACGTTCAACCTCCTCCGCGCCGGCACCACTGTGCCTATCAGCGCGTCCGCTGGGTGGCATGCCAGCGGCGTATCCTTCCTCTTGGTCGTTCGCGGAGGTCGCCCATCAACTCTTCGTTGCTCAGGTCCTCTCGTCTTGGTTCTGGTTCCAGGTTTCGGCCCCCCGCACATGCAAGTCGTTATAGCCTGGAACGCGCATCTGCGGAACGAGAGGCTCGAGGACCTTGATTTGAGCTCGGAGATCGTGTCCCAATTTGACGACGTCCTGAGCGCGATTGCGCGTATGAACGCGGACATTGAGGGCGAGTCCAGGAGAACCCTGACGATCATGGTGCGTCTTCGTCCTCTTTCCCCCTTCTCGTGCACTCCATTTACCCCGCCTCGTAGCTTGAGTTCGAGCACGCCTCCTCTGGCTTGCGCAAGTCGGGGCCTCGGTGGCTATTCGTTCCATTTCGTCGATCTGCTCGACCAGATGTGCAAGTTCTCCACCCCGACTGGGCGCCCGAATATCGCGTCTTCGACCTCAATCGTCGTCGGGGTAGACTTGCGGAGCGGGGTTCAACCCCCATCTGGAGCAATTATTTGCGACCGGAGACCGCCATTCGGGTTCTTCCTGCAAATTGGTTCGATCCTCGAGAGCCCTGGCCCCAAATCAGCCCAACGAACAATCCACTTGGTTCCAATTCCCGCGGATGGCGGAGTTCTACGATCGTACGTCGCTCGTCTCGTTCCCCATCGTCGTATTGAACCCCGGGTTCTTCAGATTTGGCGGAGGTGGGCATGAATGGCCCTTCTGCGCGCATCCCTTGCGAGGCGGCAACCGTGTCGCCGCCCGACTTCGACGATCCCGACCCCTCGTACGCGTCGCGGGTTCTTGAGGGGTACGAGTTGGACAAGTTTGTGCGGGAGCATGGCCTGTACTGGTGGGATTTCGCAGGCGCCACCCCGTGGTCACGGCCACCCCCCTCCTTCGCCGGCGCGGGTTCCTTCACCGCGTCCTCCTACTCCACCATCGCGCCCGCCCCCTCCTCCGCGTCCAAATTGGAACCAGGAGGACTTCATCCCCGTCCCGCCCCTCAGTCCTCCACCAGACATTCCCTCGCGGAAACGTCGCCGAGGGTCCGAAGAGATCAGAACGGGGAGGGAGCACCGAGCTGCACCTCGCACGCAATCCTCCCCTCGTCGCCCTTCTCCGCCTCCTGCCCGCCGCCCGCGGTCGCCTTCTCCCTGTCGCAACCCACGGGGACCAACCATTCGGATCCCAGCGGGCAACCGCACGCGGTCCAGGTGGCCTCCAGCGCCGAGGCTGGTTGTTGATAGTCGCGCCACGCCGACCATTTTTGTGCACGAAGCACACCGCCCTATTGGCACCGTGGTCCGCCAACTCCTGCCGCGATGTCCCCACTGTGAACCGGGGTGTTTCTGCTCTGACGACACCGACCCCAACGCAAAATGTCCTAACAAGCCACGTCGCACTTGTTATCACTGCAACAAGCTGCATGAGAAATGCCAGACCTGGAGCGATTTCCAGGAGGCATTCAACGAGCAGATGGAGGAGGTTTTGTGGGATTTTCGGTTCGAATTTTGGGAGCATCTCGGGGAAGGGCACTACCAGCTCTTGCTTCCGGACCCTCGGTCAATGGACCTGGCCCATTTGGGTGAGTCGTCTTGCACTCTGGTTTTTCTTCTGTCTGATCTTTTTCTTCGCCTAGCGAATTTAGTGGACTCGTACAGGTCGTTCCTGTACAAATTCCAGCCGCTCCAAAATACGGACCGATCGTTCCGTCGTCATACGGCGCAAGCGAACCGCCCCCGCGCCGCGCTGGGTTCTTCTCGTCGCCCAGCGCCAGCCGCATCTGTGGCGGGACCTCACGCAGGTTGTCCACCGCCGCTCTCGCCCCGCGCTCGTTCTCAAGACGACGAGCTGGGCTTCTCGTTGGGCGATTTCGACCTGGACGAAGAGCCCGCGCCCCCGCCTTCGCAGCAAGCGTCCTCGAGTCGGGGACCCCCTCCACGACCAGCGCCGCCGCCCACTCCATCCTCTGCGCCGGGGTCTTCAGCGGGTCCGGGTTTCAACAACCCTTCAGCCGCCTTCCCCGCCAACGTGGAGATGGAGCCTGCCCCCCTTCCGTTCCTCGAACGCAACCCGGAGTTCACCTCCCAAGGTGTTGCGCGAGATGCTCAAAACCTCGCCGCCCATCTCTCAACCTTGCCGACCGAGCAACGCGCTCAATACGTGGCGCATCTTGCATCCGTCCTCGAGCTTGCGAGTCAGGACATCGAGATGCCACCAGTGGATCGGAAAGGGAAGGCGAAGGCGAAGGAGCGATGATAGGGGGTTGATTCGGACTCTGGCACGCCGGGACGCTTTTCTTTTGAACAATTTTGTATTCAGTATATCGTTACAAACGTCGTCGTATCGTAGCCTTGTAATTGCGAAGTCTTTCTTTCTTTCTTGGAATACGAGACCTTTTTTGAACCGTGCAAAGTTCCTTTGGAAAGTGAGATGCGATAAGATAAAGAAGCGAGTGATGAAAAGATGCGAGCCGGGTATAAGTGCGGATCAACCGCGGGTATTTCCATTCGGGTTCTTGTTGCCTTCATCCAGCCTATTCCCCTGGTTCACCGAGTATGCGCTCGGTTTCTTCCACCGGTCTTCCGGTGCTGGGTTCTGCCTCATAGATGATCCTCTCTTCTCTTTCTATAGGCGCCCCACTGTCGAATACCACTCGTCCTGGTACATCCGTTCGTCGGGAGTTGTTGATTCCCCGCATTGTTTCTGTTAGACCCGGGACTAGCATCGTCATCCGGGAAAACGGGTCCCTCACAAAGAGGTCGTCGGCATGCGCGCCCACTATGTCCATGAGGGGCGGCATGTCCGCATATTTGTCGTCGTTCGGGGCTGCGGGGCCCCTCCTGTGTTCCCTCCGGGGGCCTAGCCCCCTTGCGGGTCATCTTCCGCGTTGTCCTTGGCAGAATATGGGCTGGGGCCGCGGTCTACACAAACGCGCCAGCCAACACCCAAAGTCGTGGCCGTAGCCACGAATAATTTCCATTGGGCCGCGTCTCGCTCCTACGAGGTGTCTGTATCGAGGTCCGAGGTATGTGGGCACCTGGGAGTACCAGGCCACAAGCAATCCGGTGAGTGCGAGGAGAAGAAGGGTCAGGAGGGTGCGCACCACCCATCGTCCTAAACTCCCTTCTTCCCTGGAGTTCTGCAGGTAGACATTCATCTGTAACATCGTGGTGTTTTTGGGGGTTATATTTTGTGCGTGGTAACGATCATCGGGGTGGGTAGAGGAGATTCTACCTTCTGTCAAGACAAGCCCTGGGTCGACCTGGCTGTGGCGGGACAGAGAATAACCCGGCCGGGACGATAGTTGAATAACCTGGTCTGAAGTGATCGCGACCGACAACGAGAGGGCAGCACTGAACAACCCGGCTTCTACTGGGGAAGTTTGGCTATAGCCGTCGAGGTGCAGTGTCGCGAGACTTGGAGAGACGGCGGAGTAGCCGCCTGGTCACCGAACTCGAGGAGGAGATGATATGTGAACGCGCGTCGTTCGTAGTCGAGGTGAGAGAACGCTGCGCCGTTGTCAGGTCAAAGTAGACTTGATATTAGACGAGGTAGAATCTAGAGTACATGTAGATTCTACCGAGTTTATATACTGTGTCTTATGAAATTGATGGTTGTCCCTTCCATGAAATAACGACCGTCTGCAGGTGTTCGATCTTGGTAACGGGCGATCAGGGTATCCCGATCGTCATTTGAATAACCCCTGGTTGGTTATTCTGATATCTCGATCGTCGTTTGAATAACCCCTGGTTGGTTATTCTGAATCCAATTGTCCTACGCGTGTTCGATCAGCATTTGAATAACCCCTGGTTGGTTATTCCGAATGCAATCGCCCCAAGCGACTATGAATAACCCCCTGGCGGTTATTCCGTATGCTTGTGATAACCCGGGATACCCGGGATTGAAGTTGAGTGAAAAATGTTGGACGTATGCCAAATCATGACACCCCGTCTCTCCCAGCTCCACCCGGTGTTCCCAGTCGTGAAGTTGCAGCTCGCGGAAGATGACCCCTTCGAAGGCCGTCTGGGCTATGACGAACCGGCTCCAGTCCTACCGGACGTCCCCGGTGATGCACCCAAGTGGGAGGTCAAAGAAATCCTTGACGCGAAGATCCAGTACAAATCCCTCTGGTACATGGTCTGGTTTAAAGGGTATGACAAGTCGCACAACCAATGGGTGAAGCACTCCGATGTATTCGCCGATGAGGCCATCACCGAGTTTTACCAGAAGTACCCCTCGAAACCTCGGATCATCACCCATGCCGCTTTCGATTCCCTCCCATTCCGCGACCCCTCCGTCCACGTTCGTTCCCTCTGGCATATGCGTCGAGTCGCCGCATTCCAAGGGGGGGTGATGTCAGGGGAACCTCCGCCCGGCCCCGGTCACCCAGCACCCGGCCCTGGTCATCCGGCACCTGGCACCCGGTTGACCGGCCCAAGTTATGTAATCCACCTATGGGACCCCAAAGGTCGCTTACACAATGGCATCAAGTCTGCGATCAAGCCCGAGACATCTGCTGATCACTCCGGTCATGTGTTACTAGTCAGTAGCCACTTATACCCACGACCTAGCATGGGAATCCTCAGAGTTTCTTCTCTTCAGATTCCCCTCGCTAGGTGCATATCTTCTTGTATTTAGCTACTTCTTATTCATTACTTCGGATTCCCCTCGCTAGCCCTTGAGATTCTCGGGTCTAGAGGTTGCCCTTACATGGATTGACTCAGGAAATAGTGGACATATTGGTAGAACAATGGGACTGCAGTTGTGGGTCCATGATTAATAAGATGGCAGGGAGTGCTGGATGGCTACAAATCCTGCCTGGCTCCACAATATTATGATTCTTTAGAATTTTCTCTTTTATTATCTCGAATCGGTTCAGTTTGTATATTAAATAATATAGACATATGTGTTCCTTCTGTTTTAGGATAGGTGTACCGTTATTCTGGTCTTACATTGTCTGTCTAAATGGGGTAGCTAGAAGTAGTATAAATTAGCAGCGAGATATACAGTTAAGCCAGTGGATCGTACCCTTCTTGTTAGACGCATGGCTAGACAGCATGTGGACATTAGAAGAAGTTTGCAATCTGTTCGGAATACACTGGGTATCATAGATATTTTTGTATCTCTACGTTTTTGAGAACCAAGTTATATTGTTGGCTCTAAGCTTTTGTGTGATTGTACGGAAATCACATGTGAAACGACATCAAGTGTGTTTTACGGGAGCCTACAGACAAGGATTATAACTGTGTCGCTAAGACAAAGTTGTTTTGAATGTTAGAACAAGGAGCAATTGAAATCTAGTTCATTAAGAACTTTCGGTGTAAACCACCAACATTTGTGAGGAAAACCAACTCTTTCTGAGACTATTGGAATCAAAGAAGTGACTAGTGGGACTCGTAAAGCCTCTGGGACTACAAGCTTTTAAAAGCCAAGCTCATAGATATATCTGTTATTGCAGCAACCTAATACTTGGTTGGAACCCCGAACTTGCGCATTGGATCAGTGACTAGAATTGTGTGTTTAGGACTAGAGATTAATTGGATACGTCCAGTTGATTTTATAGTAAAAACCTCATGCCTGGTCGCGTCGAAACCCAGTGTATCACCAGCTGGATATAGGATGACCAGTCGGCTAAGGAAGACGCAAGCACCACAGAAGTGCAGAAGTGACGTGTAGGGTGAGCGCAGCTATCTGGCCAATCGAGCGGAAAGAGTAGAGGATAGATGTCTGGATGAAGTCCGGACGAGACGACTCAAGATGCCAAGCAGAGGAATAAGAGCTAAGCACGTTTATAATCAAACTGAAGAATACAGGATAGTACATAGGGCTTATATATGTAGACATATGTGTCACTACTATAAGTAGTAATGTCAAAGCAAAGTCCGAATTAGGAGATAGAAGTTTGAGTCAGACAAAATGACATCTAAATGTAGAAGTAGGAATTGTGTGGACATACGGATAAACGGGAAACACTCAGTAATCCTTCAATGCGTAAAAACCCGTTCCGAGCGGTGACCGGTTCAACCGGTCACCGGAACTGGAAGAGCGGCCGGTCGAGCCCGGCCGAGGATGAGAATACCGGCTGAAGGCCGGTCATGTGTGCATGGATATAACACCCAGGCTGAATTGGGAGATGCAATATTGTACACCCTGGCACAATGTGCAGGGCTTGGAGTGGCGGGGCTCGGAATTGACATTTGAAGGGCAGAGCACAGAATACTTGATGCATGTGATGAGTCCAACGGTGTTGAGGATGAAGACTCCATGGGCAGGTCAATATAATGGTCTCAGTGGTTGTTGAGGGAGCCAACAGCATCAACAGGTGTTCTTATATCCTGAAGATCTGGACTCATCATCAAAAGGCCCTATTGAGGGGTTTGGAGCCATAAAAGGTTTGATTTTGTCGCAGGAATGGGGAGGAGGTTGTGGCAGACATCCCACAGGCCTTCTATCGTAAACATTTAATGAGTGTATGGTTGGATGCACCAGAGATATTGTGTTGAGAGCCTTGCATGATATGTGATGAACAAGATCTTGAGGATGTTTGGTTACGACATCGCTCGAGCATTCTCGAGTTGAATCCCCACACAAGCTCATTTTTCATATTTTTTATATTTGCGTAGCGTTACTCAAGAATCTTTAGATAACAATCTAGCCCACTCTCAAATTTGAATTTGGGCTGGTTGGTGGTGTATTCTTCAGTTTGATTATAAATGTGCTTAGCCTACTTATCCTTGCTTTGCTCTGGAGTCGTTTTGACCGGACGGACATCATCCAGTCATCTAACTCATCCTTGTCTTCATTCTTCCTTCGTCAGCCAGGGTAGTATGCTCACCCTAACTCTCCTTGTGGTGACTGTGCTCAACCAGCCGAACCAGTATCATTACTGGCTGACCTTCTGGTCCTCTACTTTAGGCTCGGGATTTAACAGACTCCTCTCTCGGTGGAGACTTCTGGGGGCTTGTCTCAGACCATCAGCGGGACCAGGCGGGACCACGAGTCATCCGCTCTCAGACAATTGGGTGCCCTAATGCATGCACATTGAGAAGGGAAACTTGGTGCACCATTGGTGTCGTGTTTTGAATGTGGATGTACCAGGGTGAATGGATCTGCTTGTATTATTGCAATTGCACGATGATGTGTCGGTGAAGACGATAAAAATGTTCATTCAACAGTCATCGGAAGTTCCCGAAAATGATTGCGGAGATGTGATACATCGCGATTGATCGATCTTATCCGACACACAGCCTCGATTGCACACAGCTTTTGGGGACCTTAAAAGGCAGAGCAATGCCAAAGTTTTCGACAACTTTGTTCCTCCTGCATCGAGTCGCCTTTGCAAGAAAAATAGTAAAACTGTGAGTCTCCTATATTTACCCGGGCCGGCTATTCAGTCTGTGAACCTTTTGGTTAGGTACATCGCATGCCAGAATTCATGCGGGTATCGCCGTCAGGGCAGGTTCGGGAAACCAAGGGTTTCTATGTCCGCCCCCCACCTTTGCGCACTTGGATCCACAAGGATTGGTACACTGACCCATCACTCCCCGAAGACTGGTCAACTGACTGGGAGGACTGGGAAGGCCTGAGCCTCTTCGAGGAGACCGTTGATGGCAAACTGAAGATTGAAAAACTGTTTAAAGATGTCTTTGACGTCCCCAGCACCGTCGAGCCACTGGCTTATGTGGTCTCCACAGGGTCCGAGATCTACCTGTTTAAAGCTGGTGGCCGCTATTATCTTTGGTCTGACGGCCGCCTCACCGTCCATCGTATGGAGTTTGCGTCGCCCAAAGATTTTTTGTATCATACCTTGCAAGCAGATGATATGCCGGACGTGGACATCCCCATGTGCCCGGGAACCAATCTGAAATGGCTGTACAGGTCGGGATAATCCTTTTATCCTTCCTGTCCTCCTTCCGCCTTGCTTACATTGTTATTTCTGCTCCATCGTCTGTACCTACCTGTTGCCGCCTTTTGTATTTATGGCCTTCGCCAGAACTAATCTTACATTTATTGCTTATCTCTTTGATACTATCTCAATGCGACCTTGATAATTTTTCACACAGAATTCCCTGGTAGTCTTTGATTTACCAGCCAATTAACCGCGACAGTGCTGCACTTAAAGCTACCAGCGTTGCATTGAACAGACTGTAAGTGACTGAGACGAAGGGTTTATTATAGTCACAGCATATCATGTCTTTGCTAACTGCACCTTGAGTCCTATTATTACTCAGGACTGAGCGGGCAAACATCAATTATCCCTGTAGAGGATTGTTCCACAGAGGAAATATGGTGAGGTCACGACGTAAGCCAACAAAGATTTTTTTGCCATGGTGATCAAAAAACTATCAATAATATTTATGCTCGCATTGGAACCCAATCTCTGCATTGAAAGTAGATTAAGCTAGTCTAGACCAACCCTTTAAATTAGAGGTTATGAATCTTTGTAAATTCGAATGGCCAACTGAACCTGCAACCATTTACTTACAAACATTCAACAAGGATCATTGAAGTTTGCCGCCGGATAAACCCACATTCTGCCTGAACATGGGCCCAAGCCGTCGAAAAGCATTGTCGACGGTTACGGGCGGAGAGAGCCGCCCACACCTGTCCCACCAAATTCGCTCCGGAAAATCGGTGACGGGACGGGGCGGCCAGTCGTTTTCTCACCCTTCAAGATGGCGACGGTGCGCAGCCCTAAGAACATCTCGGACAAAATTCGTGGCATTGAATTGGTTCAAAGTACGTGCTACATCAATTCAGATGTCGCCCCAAATAAAGCACTACAGTACAAGACGGTAGACCGGATGAGCCGCTGTTAGTTGAATAACTAGCAAGTACCTATGTATCCGAGATCAAAGCCGCACAACACCGGACTATACCCGCAATCCGCAGCGCAGACGAAATCAGGATTTTGGTTTTCAAGGGTTGACGATGATAACTTTCAACAGGATGGTTTGACCATCGACGCAGACCACTCAACACTATATTGGCATCCAAGCCCGACGCTCTTAGGCTCCCAAATTTAGCACGGAACCAAGCCCGAGTCGGCACCCCGCCGGTATCGGTACATTGCCGCATGCGCAGGAGCTCCCAAAATCCGAAGTAGCTATTTAAAGCTCTCAGTACTAGTGTAAGTGCGGGTTAACGGGATGATGACGACGCCAGCCAGAGGAGCGTTAAGCAGCGGAGGAAATTAATGTGGGCACCTACAGGACGAGCATCGTATATTTCTTGCAGGTTTTAAGAGATTCGGCGCGACCCCATGGCAAGCGGGGAAAGAGCTTAAGGATTGCGGTGACCGTGGCGACAGAGACCGAGCATCAGAGATTGCCAAGCACGTTGCAAGTTTCAAGAATCAAAGGCGAATTGAATGGGTATCAGGGCGAATGCTGGCAGGAACGGGCTGCCAGAGCACTGCCAGACCGGGCTGAAAAGTCCGCGAGTTAGATGGCCGCGGCGTTACAAATGTCGCCGGTACGGCCGGAAGACAACTGGGAGGATATGTTTTTGTTGGTTACACTGACAGTAATGTGCGTGTACGAGCTCGAGGACCATGTAGTCGTGTGCAGTAAGACGGGTTGTAAAGAATAACATGAAAGTCGGGAAAGGATGACGTCTATTTGTTCTGTGCAAACAAGGTGCTCCACGTGCAGCACGTGTAATAGACCTTTCTCCGCCTTACGACGACCAAGACGACTTTGCTTCTCGCCTCCCAGTCCGTCCTTTTCTTTCTTCAAAAGAAATGAAGCTAAATAATTCATAGGCGATGAATCGGCAGTCGACGCTGCACCAGCGGATGGAGGCGGTGACGGACCTCGCGACTCTGCAAAATTTGAGCGACGATGTGATCGTTGCGTGTCTGCGCGAGCGGTTCATGACCGACTCCATCTACACCAATATCGGCTCCTCTGGCCTCGTCGCCCTCAACCCCCACAAATATGTAAACACCAGCGCAGACTCTGTCATGCACAAGTATGCTACACACTTCCGCGACACTTCAGACGACAAGCAGCCTCTCCCGCCCACATATTCCAGCTCGCGAATAATGCATACTACCACATGAGACGCACCACCCAAGACCAGTCCATTATATTTACGTGCGTGTCCCTTTTATTCGTTTGAATATTTATTGACTAGGCGCAGTGGAGAGACTGCAAGCGGCAAGTCCGAGAACCGCCGACTCGCAATCAAAACGCTACTCGAGCTCAGCGTGAGCAACCCCGGCAAAAAAGGCTCCAAGCTCGCGACGCAGGTGCCCGCGTCCGAGTTTGTGCTCGAGTCCTTTGGCAACGCCCGCACCCTCTTTAACCCCAACGCCTCGCGTTTTGGGAAATACACCGAGCTGCAGTTCTCCGACCGCGGCCGTCTGCAGGGTATCAAGACCCTCGACTACTACCTCGAGCGCAATCGCGTCGCAGGTGCTCCTAATGGCGAGCGCAATTTCCACATATTTTATTATCTCGTTGCCGGCGCGACACCCGAGGAGCGCCAGCACCTCCATCTCCTCGACAAGACCACCTACCGCTACCTCGGCCAGCACCGCGCAGCCGGCGCACCCAACGCCCGTCCCACCGACGACGCCATGCGCTTCGACCAGCTCAAGCTTGCGCTGAAGACTATTGGGTTGTCGAAGCGGCACGTCGCGCAGACCTGCCAGCTCGTCGCCGCTATCCTCCACCTCGGGAACCTCGAGTTTACCATCGACCGCCACCGTAACGAGGACGCCGCCGTCGTCCGCAACACCGACATCTGCGAGCTTGTCGCAGACTTCCTCGGCGTCCACCCAGGCGACCTCGAGCAGGCTCTTTCCTACAAGACCAAGCTCGTCAAGAAGGAACTTTGCACAGTGTTTTTGGACCCCGACGGTGCATCCGACAACCGCGACGACCTCGCCAAGACCCTCTACTCCCTCCTCTTTGCATGGCTCAACGAGCACATCAACCAGCGGCTTTGCAAAGACGACTTTGCGACCTTCATCGGCCTCTTCGACCTCCCCGGCCCCCAAAACCTCTCCTCCCGCCCCAACTCGCTCGACCAGTTCTGCATCAACTTCGCCAACGAGCGCCTGCACGCTTGGACGCAGCACCGCCTCTTCGAGTTCCACGTCGCAGAGTACACCACGGAGAACCTCATCCCGCGCTACGTCCCGCCTCCCCGCGTACTTCGACAACACCGAGTGCATCCGCCTCCTCCAGAACCGCCCGGGCGGCCTGGTGCACATATGGACGACCAAGCGCGCCGCGCACCGAAGAAGACCGACACCACCATGGTCGAGGCCTTCCAAAAACGATGGGGCAACCACTCGTCCTTCAAAGCCGGCGTCGGGCCGGCGCACCCACCTTCACCATCAGCCACTTCAACGGGCCTGTCACGTACAGCGCGGACGGGTTCCTCACACGCAACCTCGACGCGCTCAACCCGATTTCGTCAGCCTGCTGAGAGGAGAGGGCGACGGGCGGGCAGGGCGGGAGCGTGAACCCCTTCGTCAAGGGCTGTTCAGTGGGCGCGCGATCGCGACGCAGGCGCACCCGCGCAACGAGGACACGATCGTCGCGGCGCAGCAGCCCGTCAAGCCCCTGCGCGCGCCGTCCACGCGGCGCAAGAACGCACCGAAGCGCTCGGCGACGAACCCCATGTCGCCCGGGGTAGTGCTGTTGCGGATATCCCCGAGGATGAGGAGTGGAGGCGGTGGAGGCGGGGCGACGAGCTGCGTGGCGGGCGCGTTCCGCGGGGCGCTGGACACGCTGTTTGCGACGCTGGACGAGACGCAGGCGTGGCATGTGTTTGTGTCAACCCGAACGACGCGCAGCTGCCTAACCAATTGGAGGGAGGAGCGTGAAGGGCAGTGCGCAGCTTGGGATTGAGTGCGATTGCGCAGAGGAGCACGAGGGTGTATGAGGTGGGGATGACGCTGCCGGAGTTTGTGGAGAGGTATGAGACGGGACTGGAAGAGAAGGGGTGTATGAGGGACGGAGAGGGAGAGGGTGGAGCAGGCAAGGCGGGTGTGGGGGCTCGGGGAGGGGACCTGGTTTGTGGGGTGCAAAAGGTGGGTTCTTCCTTATCTTCTTCTTTCTTTTTGTGCATGATGACCTGGGTTGCGCCTCGTCATCATCGCGCCCCTCGACATCCGCGCCGTGCGAGGTGTAGGATCCTCGACGACGTGTACGAGGCCATCTTCGACCTCCCTCTCCTCCCCTCTTTCCCTTACCTTCTTAACCAGAAACAAGTACTAACGCACACCCCGCAGGTCTATCTTTCTCAAGCGCCTTCCACAAATTCGAGGACCAGCTCCGCGCGCACGACGTCGAAGAGACGAAGCGCAACCGCATGCGCGACGCCGAGGTCGAGGGCGGCGTCCTCACCGGCGGCGGCGACCCCTACGCGCCATACGCCACCTCCCCCGCGCTCGAAGGCGAGGCTCCCTGGGCGGCGCCGGCCTGTACGGCGGCGGCGCAACAGACCCCTTCGCGGGTGGCTCCTCACAGGCGCTCCCGCTCGTCTCGCATGTCTCGCCATTCCAGCGCGCAGACATGTACGAGGCCGACGATGCCGGGTACGACGAGCGCGGGTCCCTTCGCCGCGGCGGGACTCAGAGTTGACGCGCAAAGCCGGTTCACGAGCGCGGTGGACGAGCGGGAGACGGCGTCGAACTTTGGGTCCGAGTCGTACGCGCCGAGTCGCAATATGTTCGGCGCGGAGGGGAAGGGTGCTGGGGTGGGCGCGGCGCTGCTTGACAAGGACGCGCTGGCGGGGAGATCCAGGAGGCGAGACGGTGGAGGTGCTCAAGGAGAGCAGCGCGCGCAGGCGGTGGGTGACGCTCTGCTGGATCCTGACGTTTGGGTCCCGAACCCGCTGCTGAGCTGGTGCGGGCGGATGAAGCGCATAGACGTGCGGCAGGCGTGGAGGGAGAAGCTCGCGCTCAACATACTGATTTGGTTGTCTGTTTGTGCACGGCGTTCGTTATTGTTTTCCTGGGCAGACTCATTGTCCTACCGAGGTGAGTCCCTTCCTTTTCGCTCTTTGATAAAACAAAAAACTGACGTTCCGCACAGCACGTATTCAGCCAGTCTGAGTTGGCGTCCCATAACTTCCAGTTCAGCCAAACAACGTTTACACGAGCGTCCGCGGGAGGTGTTCGACCTCAATACCATCACGAGTTTGCATACGCGCGTCGTCGGTGTCGTCCCCTCGAAGACAATCCTCAAGACGTATGGTGGGTCGAGTGCGGACAATATTTTCCCGGTCCAGGTGTGTATTTGCCGTTCTTCTTCCTTCCTATACATGTCTTCTGGACACTCCCTTCCTCGCATTCGCGCGCCATTCTCGAGCTCTCTCACTCTTCCTCACACTTGACCTTGGCCTGCGTGCTAACAATACCATACAGGTCAGCGCGCTCTGCAATGGTGTCGACGGCGGCGTCAGCCCATACGTCGTCTTTAGCTCGTCCAACAACACCGACCAGAACTCGCAGTACCACGACTTCCGTTTCTTCACCAACGACTCGCGGCCCGACTGGTACTTTGAGAGCATGGTGCAGATGCGTTGGACGGCGCGCCGTGGGTTTGTCGGCTACACCCCAAAGGAAATCCGCACCAAGGCGAACAACGGCAGCTCGATCGGCGTGTACAATGGCCTCGTCTACGACCTCACAGACTACGTCCAGAATCCGCGCGGGGTCAAGGCGCCGACAGGCGAGAATGCGCCTGACGTCGACCGTGATTTCATGTCGAGCTATGTCGTGGATATCTTCAAGCTCAATGCCGGCGGGGACGTCACCAAGGACATCAACAATCTTGTGGGGAACGGACTCAACTCCGAGCAACTCGCGCGGCAGAAGGTGTGCCTCCGCAACCTCTTACGA
Organism: Mycena leptocephala; assembly: GCA_029378395.1. Classification (NCBI taxonomy): domain Eukaryota; kingdom Fungi; phylum Basidiomycota; class Agaricomycetes; order Agaricales; family Mycenaceae; genus Mycena; species Mycena leptocephala. Next base: position 24,017 of record JARJLF010001263.1, on the reverse strand, counting down.
TCGGCAAGCTCGACACACGAGAGTCGGCAAAGTGCATCTTCAGCACGTATCTTCTCCTCATCTTGTCGATCATCATGGTCTCCGTCATCGGCTTCAAGTTCCTCGCGTCGATCAGTTTGGCGGGCATGCGCGCACCGGAGGACCACGACAAGTTCGTCATCTGCCAAGTACCCTGTTATACCGAGGGCGACCAGTCGCTGCGGCGTACGATCGACTCGCTTGCGCAACTCAAGTACGACGACAAGCGCAAGCTGCTGCTCATCATTTGCGACGGCATGATTGTCGGTTCCGGGAACGACCGGCCCACGCCACGTATCGTGCTCGACATCCTTGGCGCGGACCCGAACCTGGACCCCGAGCCGCTGAGCTTCCTGTCGCTAGGCGAGGGCGCGAAGCAGCATAACATGGGCAAGGTGTACTCGGGCTTGTACGAGTGCAAAGGGCATGTCGTGCCGTATCTCGTCATCGCCAAGGTCGGCAAGCCCACCGAGCGCTCGCGCCCCGGCAATCGTGGTAAGCGTGACTCGCAGATGCTGCTCATGCATTTCCTGAACAAGGTGTGGGTCCTGTCTTCTTCTGGAAAATGCACTAACGCACTGCGCAGGTCCACTTCAACTCGCCGATGAACCCGCTCGAACTGGAGATGTACCACCAGATCAAGAACGTTATCGGTGTGAACCCAACGTTCTACGAGTACGTGTTCATGGTGGACGCCGATACCACCGTCGACCAGTTCTCCGTCAATCGTCTCATCTCTTCGTGCGTCGTCTTCGCCTTTTCACCCTATTTCCTTCTCACCTCTTTTCAGCATGATTCGCGACAAGAAGCTGCTCGGCGTCTGCGGTGAGACGCAGCTCGCCAACGCCAAGCAGTCGATCATTACGATGATGCAGGTACGTATCTTGTCCGCGCCTCATCCCCTACTCACGCCCCTCCAGGTCTACGAGTACTTCATCTCTCACAACATGGCCAAGGCGTTCGAAAGTCTGTTCGGCTCCGTTACTTGTTTGCCCGGTTGTTTCACGCTCTACCGCCTGCGCACCACCGACACCCACAAGCCGCTCCTCATCTCGAACCAGCTCATCCAGGACTACTCCGAGAACCGCGTCGACACGCTGCACATGAAGAACCTGCTGCACCTCGGAGAGGATCGGTACCTCACGACGCTCCTCCTCAAGCACTTCCCCACGTTCAAGACCCAGTTCGTCCGTGACGCGCACGCGTACACCGTCGCGCCCGACGACTGGAAGATTCTCCTCTCGCAGCGTCGTCGCTGGATCAACTCCACCGTCCACAATCTCGGCGAGCTCGTGTTCCTCGAGCAGCTCTGCGGGTTCTGCTGCTTCTCGATGCGGTTCATCGTCATGATCGACTTGGTCTCGACGCTCACGCAGCCCGTCACCGTCGCCTACGTGAGTTGCCTTATCTGTACGCTCGGCCGCGCTGACTGTTTTGCAGATCGCGTACCTCGTCTATTTGGTCGTTGCCGAGGGGAGCAGATCCAGACCATCTCGCTCGTCATGATCATCGCCATCTACGCCATTCAAGCCTTCGTCTTTATTCTTCGCCGCAAGTGGACATGATCGGGTGGATGTTCTTCTACATCCTTGCTATCCCCGTCTTCTCGTTCATGCTCCCGCTGTACTCGTTCTGGCGTATGGACGACTTCTCGTGGGGTCAAACGCGTGTCGTGCTCGGAGAATCTGGGAAGAAGATGATTGTCCATGTGCGTGTTCTTCTACTGTACCTTAACCTTCGCTCATGAGCCCCTAGGATGAAGGCAAGTTTGACCCGCGAGTCATCCCGCTCAAGTCCTGGAACGACTACGTTCGTTCCCACCACTATCTTCGCTTGCACGCGCTGACCTCGCCCTTAGGAAAATGAGCTGTGGGACAAAGAGTCAAATCACAGCATTGGCTCATGGGTCCCGCCGCCGAAGCTCAGAGGCGAAGGCTACGCTGAGTCGCAGACCGCGTCGCTCTATGGGCGCGAAACCACGTACGAGCCGCGCAGCTACTCGCCCGCGCCGTCACGAGCAGGCGGCTACGCTTCGATGCAACAATACCCGCTGCCTGGGTACCAATCTGGCCGCAACACCCCGCAGTCAATGTTCCACCCGATGAGCGAGTCGCGGCCCATGACCAACTATCTCGACGTTCCGATCCCCACGAGCGGCAGCCCGGACGACCTAGACCTGCCGCCCGGCGCACCCACGGAAGCGGAACTCGATCGCGCGGTACAGGAGGTGCTACGTAACGCGGACCTGAACTCGATCACGAAGCGAGAGATTCGGCGCCGACTGGAGGCGCGCTTTGGGATGGACCTGACGTCGCGCAAGGCGACGATCAACGCGGCGATTGACAGAATCCTGCTCAGCCATGCGTGATTCGGTATGGACAGGCGACTATTTTGGATTTTCCTTTCGTACTTTTTTTTATCATTTTCGGCATACATTTATATCTGGACTGTCGGCAGACCCTTCGTTAGTTACTTTCACTCTCTGCACATGCTACATATCGTCCGGACACTGCACCTCGCCACGTAAATATTCATCGAGTATTAGATTGAAGCTCTATAATTGTTTGAGAAATTTTCAGGTCGGCGCTGGAGTCAGTCGGCAAGCGCAAAATGATGGGATCATCACTGCTTTTAAGCACAGTACGCCCAACACTCCGACGCCTCTATGCCGCCTCGAACTCGAAGCGCTGGGCGTGGAAGGCTGCTGGCGCTTGGTTTGCCTGTGAACAGATCTGGCCTCCCATCCCTCCCTGTCGAAATCCTTGATGAGATAGTCTCTCATTTAATCGACGTCCCTGTCCCTATTTTCGAAGTCTGCATTTTACCCTGCATTTACCTTGAACGCACCCAAACCCTCCGCGCTCTGTCGGAGACCTGCCAGTGCTTGCGCAGCGCGTTCTTGGCGCGTGCGTGGCAGCATCTGGAAGTCTGCGCGAGTCGAAGAATTCCTGGGCCCCACAGCTACGACATGGTCAATCGACTCTATCGGTTGGGCCTGTGGAAGAATCGGATCGCGACGGAGTTTGCGCGGGAACTGGTGCGGCAAATGGAAATTGTAACTGTTCGCAACCCAGCACTAGCTTTCAACGTCGGGTATGTACAGTAGCCCTAGGAAATCCCCAAACTCACTATCCTAAGAACCGTTACCGTTGTCCTCTCAGAAAAGTCTGCGCACACTGTGTTTCCCGAATTCTTCAGATGTCTTTCTCTCCTACCCAATCTTCACACAATTCAAATCGTACGAGCGCCAGTGAGCTCTGATGGGCGTGGAGACTATCGGAAACGGAGGGATCCGTTTAACCAAGCCCTTTCCGGTTATACCTTTCCTAGCGTCCGCACTCTTGTGCTTCATTCAGCTGCGATAAATATGGTGGGATGCTGCCCGAATCTCAACAGCTTGACTTTCAATAGCTCCTTTTCCATTCTACATCTTCCTTTACCACGGATTGCCCAAGATGCGCTGAAACTCAACGTTATCATATCTGCGCCTCTCAGCGCGGGTTCTGTTACACTCACAAGTCGCGTGCTAATTCGATGCTTTGCGTTCATTTCTGACACGATCTAACTCCAGACCTGATCGATTTATTCCCGAATTTAACGGAGATGCCCCCCATAAACACTTTAGGATTAACACCGGTCAGTCTATTCAATTTATCCTCTTCAACCATCTTGATTGTAAATAGGACATGGTCAAACACCTCGCAAAGATGAAAAGGCTGCGGAAGATCGATTTGGTCGCGGCATACTACTGCGAACTGCATCCAGAGCCCCCTTCGGAAATGCTGGAGCTTGTGGCGGTCGCAAAAGACGTGCTCCGTGGTACCTCTACACCTGACCACGGGTCATCGAAGAAATTCGTTACGTTGAAAATAGGAACAGCCGGTGTCCTCCAGACATACCCGTTGGAATAGATTGCAAGGCGTGCCATCCGGTTCGTGTGTGGTGTGCTGAAAAGACCACTTGTTCTATTATTGGCCGTTTGCGTATGGACTTAATATACTGGATTTTTTTAAATTATTCCAAGTCCGTCCGCACTGCTTAAACACTCGAGCTAGATGAAGTATTACTTCTCAAATTGCTCTAGAAAGGGAGTGATGCCATCACAAATGACTTGTCTTGAACGCTTATGATCAGCGCTCAGCACTCACCGAGTATACCACCTCGCATCCGAAACGCCGGGCGCGGACGGCTAGCGGCGCTTGGTTTACCTGTGAGCATACCCTCGCTATCGAAATCCTTAGCGAAATGTCTCGCATTTGAGTACCTCTCGGCCCTCGGCGTCCCGTCCGAATATAACGTTTTACCCAAAACCTACCTCGAAACTGTTCGCGCGCTCCAAAAACTTTTTTTGCGGCCGCAATACAGGCACCTCAGGACAACTCTACTCTTATGGTCATATTCACGGGGATTGATCAGGCCTCGTGATGCGCCCAATTTTACGAGGACTGTTTTTTTTCCCTTTGATGCCGTTGTTCATATGGACTGTTATATCTTATTACAGGGGGTCAGGTGAATTCAAGGTACAGATTGAATGAACAAAAACTAATATCAGTTTTAGTAAAATAGGAAACAAACGGGAAATGAACCCACACCAAACATCGGCGCCGGCGTTAGGAAAACGAGTGCTATTGCGGCATATGAATGCATGTTAGACCGATTGCACAACTTCTGCATAATACAAAACAACCACGGGGAAAATATTCACTGTACATTTCAGTCGCTAGTACTGGGCCGAATATGCAACCTTCGCGGTCGAGTCAATTCGGGCTTTCTCTCTCGTGGATCAAAGTACATTTGAAGGCAAGCTTAGCCAGTTTCCTGCATGCTTACCTTGATTGGAAGTTCGTCCAGTAGGAGAACATCACCCCGCAAAAAACTCCCAAATTAATTATATATCTTTCACGATGAGTAAGTGCGACCCCCTCCAAAGGCTCAACGGATCACTGTGAATTTTATCACTTGACACGTTACATCTTCTCTCAATACCCACGACGTCGACTCCGAGTCATCTGGGCCGGTCACAGTGACCTCGCAAGACAGATCTCTAAACATTTGCGAGCACCAGCTACAGGCCGTTATTGCATTCTGCTGTGACCTCACTACGACCGTCGACCACTGGCTGCCTGTACTTGAGATGACCTCCTAAATATTTTTCTGGTGACTGCTCGACACTGGCGCGGGCTCCAGACGGGCCTTCAGTCGAACGGGCTGGTGCCTTTTTTTCCCCTGTCCTACGCGAGCTGTGCCGCGCTGATCCTTCCATTGCACACGCTAATGCAAAGAATATATCGTCTACAAGGGAAAGAGGTACGCGGGACGCTAAGCAAAGGCGCGACCACGTGATATATATTGGGCGAGTTGGAAGTCGCGTTTGGCGCTAAAATTCGGTCCTTTTAGTTTGATTAAACTGATATGGCCTCATTTGGGCCTCATGTAGAATTAGGAATGGTAGCATACGCGTACGTTCGCCTCCATTCCTTCGCGCGCTCGATTTACATATGGATGAACCTAGATCTGTTACAATAAATACGCGAGTGGGTTTGTGGTCATGAGAAATCCTTACTGGGGCTATTCATTGTCATTAGATTATGCTGTGGGTGATCCAATAAGCGAGGCATGAGCTTTTGTTGGAGTGTCCGGCTACGATAGCCTAGTGGGTTGGGTGATATAGTAATAAGTATGTATCGGATTTTGTTCCGTATATGCTTATATTATATCATGAGCTGCCTTGAGCTGCGCTATTGTAAACAGCGGGATCTCGTCATGATCAAGTTTCATCTTGTACAACCTGTCATTGGTATTCATCGACCCCCATTTCTGGTTCAAAAATAGCCCCCGAATTTCGTATAAGAGGAGCTAGAACACTGCCAACGCAGAACAAATATCTGCAATGCAGCTGCCTAACATTCTATCTACGGTCTCTGTCATCCTTGCCGTCCTCACTCTTCGCGCCAATGCGGCTGCACCTATTCCGCGGGTTAGCCCTTGCGCGTGCCCACCCGGAGCCCACATCTGCCCGGACTGCGTTATCAATTGACCCGCACATGCATTCGTTGGGCAGCAATCTAGTAAAGTATAATTGTGATGAGTCTCCGGACTTGGAACCTTACCGCAGGACGCTCATCTAGACGGTAGATTTTGATGCGGAGAGCGGGAAGGAAAGGGAACGGGAAGTAGGGTGGGAGCCAGCTTCTTCGATTCTCGAGTCCAATCAGCCTGGAAGAATTGCCTCTGAAAAAACCTATTCATAACTCTTACAATGTACTATACAGCTATAATATTTATCTATGATTCCTCTAAATGATTAAGAAACTCGACTACCGCCCTAGCTCGCATGCCAATTTGCGGGCGATTGCGAATGCAATGAACGACCACACTGCCCCGAGCCTAGACTAAATCAGTTACATCCTTTATAGTATGAAGTTCAAAGCATACCGGAACACATAAACGACCGAGCTCGGTTTGCTACTCAACAGCTCAGAACCCTGGCCTGACGCGTCGTCGAACACAGCAAACACCACCGCACATAAAATCGTCACCAGAAACTGCGGGATGACGATACACACATTGTGGATCCCCTACACACCGCATGAGGCTTCAGGTATCAGGGATTTAGAATTCAATCCTCACCAGAATTACTCCAGCTTGCGCACCGAGGCCTCCATCTTCACCCTCATGATCAGCTCCGGTGCTCGGCGAGCGCAGATCCAGCCGTTCAAGCTGCTCGCTCAAATCCCCAACACTCGGGCTGGTAGCGATACCAATCGTCTTCGGTTCTGGCGCCAGCTCTTCATCAACGCTCGGCAACAGCGGATCCACCTCTCTATCCACGTCTCCACCCACTACCTTCCCTGTCGTTGCTTTGCTCGTCAATATCGCCTCCGCAAGCTACCGGTACAAACAGAAATTAAGAAGTCTGCGTAACTCGGAGTCTGACCACCTACCAATGCAAACGGCGCCCACTGCGCTACAGCCCACGGCACACCCGTAATTGCAATCACCCACGTCGCACCCTGTACACTCGATACGGCGCTAAGGATGGGTTGATCAGTATTTCTCTCTTTTAAGCGCTAGAATATTGGAGCTGTGTACCGAAGAGAAAACTCACAAAGTCGCGAGCATGCACGCACCAAACAACAGATGACTCCCCGCCCACAGCGTGGCTAGTGGGATCTGGGGGACAGAAGTCTTGATGTTGTTGGATTTAGAAGACGACGTAGACGCGAACGCGGGCAACACCAAATTCGTCAGCAGCGCCAAAACTGCGGAGAAGAACAGCGCGCGCGCGCCGAGGCGTGTCCCCTCCGAGTCGAGTACTTCATGCCCAGATGCGACGGGCGCCGAGCGCACGTACAGGTCAGAGATGTACATCGTCGTGTAGAAAAGAATGGGGAACCACCCAAGCCATGCGCTATCATGTATAGAACTGGTCAGCAAATATGTATGTAAGGAAACAATAAGCGCGCGCACAAAAATTGGATTATGAACTGAAATTTAGGGCGAGAATTAATTCGGTGGAGCGAACCATTGAATAGAACACACGCACGATCTGACGTATCACCCGCGGCAGCGTCCACATACTCGCCCAGATCTGCTGTATCTCCGCGCGGAACGATGGTCGCTGGTACCTAAAAATCCATCGGGAATTTCATCAGTATGCGGGCCATCGATGCAGAAAAAAGAATGCTCACTCTGCCGTCGGTACCATCACGCTCTCCTTCACCAGCACCGCTGTCGTGAGATGGCCTGCTACGATGAGCAATACCACGAGCACTGAGAGAACTTGCATTTCTGAGGAGCCCAGAAACGGTAGGAGCGCGGGGAGGTCCAAGTTCCCGCTGCAAAATGTAAGTATTAACTTTTTTTCGATGACAGAAGACCAACACAAAAAATCCGATGACGCTCCCGAGGCCAAGCATCGAGGCCGCCCACGCGTTACCGGAAGCCTGTATTGCAGGCGGAAGGGTGTCGACGAGAAGCGCGCGGTCGACGGCTTGCACTAAAAAAGAAAGGAAGAGAGAAAAAAGGCCAGAGGATGAATATTAGAGTCAGCACTGGATGAGAAGATGCAAATCCATACCAGCGTTGATCGAAAAATCAATCATATATATCGCCAGAACCGCCAACCACACCGTTGCCACGTCGTGCTGCATGCCCAGTCAGTCATGATGCCGTGCCCGCCCACAATTCATTTAAACTTACAGTGGTATTCCCGCGCCCGGTAAACACTGCCGCAATCTCGCGCGTATATCCAAGTAGCAGCATGCTCGCCGCGCAGATAGTGCACCCCGCGAGCATGTATGGTCGTCTCCGCCCCCACCGCGACGTCGAATTATCCGCAAGCACGCCAATTAAAGGCTGTACGAAAAACCCGGACAGTGGCCCTGCGAGAAAGACGATCGCCATGCTCGGCTTCGTCAGGCCGAGCGAGAGAAGGTATGGTGGCGCTATGTAAATCGGTCAGATTCCGGACACGGAGAAAGATTGGTTATGTGCGCACCGTACGACATCTCCACCGACCATAATATTTGGACGCCGAGAAGGCCAATTGTAAGTGTGGGAAGGTGTGCCCAAGGAGGTCCCAGGATGCGAGCCGCGCCCGCCTTGCTTCCATGGCTCTCAGCGAGTGGAAGGGGTCCAAATCCTCCAGTCATAGCGGAGAGGTAGTTGTTGTTGTTTCAAGGTCGTATGAAGAAGGAGATTATAGATGGAGGGAGTCGTTAGAGTAGCCCAAGTCAACTCGGGCGAGTGGCGGGATAATCAAGGTCCAAGACACGTATACATCGCCTACAGCGGATATGTAGTCGGCGGCTCGGCGGGTGCGGCGGCAGTGAGACAAGCAACCAAATTAATTCCGATCGGCCGATCATGGAGATCGAGATCATCACGAGATGTCACACTGTCTGTACGCGTTTTGAGCGCGTCGCGTATTGACGCGCTGATAATGAATTCTTTCCAGTTTGAACAAGGAGACACCACCGAAGAGCAGCGGAATCAAACCTTTGCCTACGAACAACTTGGCTCAGAGATACATTGCTATCGATTCTAATTATATTCCACTCCCGCTCCCGCTCCCGCTCCCGTCTTTTTTCATATCCACGTCGTACTGTACCATATCCGGCGAGCGGAACTCTCACGAACCCATGGGAAGGCAGTACTGTGCTTGGGACTTTTCATGTCTCGATAGCGCTCTGCTCCCATATTTACATGCCATTCCCTTTTACTCATTTTCCGCTCCTATTTACTTATAAAAGCCCTACGTAGGTCTTTACTATGCATGCCAGAGACCCGCACCCTCACTGCAATAGATCTCATTTGTTGCTTGATTGTGTCACCCTCCGCAGCCATCTGCATACAGCTTCATATCGTCCTTCACCCTCGATCACAGTCTCTTCCGTCCTCGTCCTCGCCCTCCGAGTCGTATAGTCTTGTATTGCTTATTTTTGTATTGATCTTTTATGACTCTTAGCCGCCGTCTCGCATTCGCCTGCACGTACCCGATTGGATTTGGGACATCTTGGACCGCCTCGCGCACCCGCGCTTGAGATACAGATTCAATGATGATTGATTATAGTACAGAATGACGGTTGATAGTGGTACAAGTCCAGATAATAATATGCAGTTACCTAGACAATGTCCGGATCCTTCTTTCCATCCCAATAATCCAGGTCCTCGTAAACCCTGATATCCATCACCGGACCTGAATCTCCTGCAGGCAGGAAACTGTCGACACCGTCGACGCTGTTTCCCAATCCAACGCGAACCACGATAATCGTAGGAGCTATTCCCTGAACAATAATTTGATTCTTATCAAGATAAATGACCAGTTATGATTGAACTCACCACTACTGTGCCAACGCCGCGAATATCACTTGCTATATTTATCATCAAAATTTTGGATCATTCACATGACAATTTCGCTTACAGTAGATGAGGGCCGTATACCGAGGAAAATCAAATAGAGGATTCCCGGCGTGCAGTACAGGGCTCCCGATTCTAATCTACGCCCATCAAAAAAAAAGTCAGTGCTCAACGTGGCTGGCGAAGAAGTGTCCCAACATCATTGCAACGACGGTTCTGTACTGCTTTACAACGGCTGGACCCATGATTGCACGGGCACCACGTGCGATCCACCAGATACGGCCGGCTACACGGTGTCAGTGTCAGTCTTGGAAATTTATAAATGAAAGAAAAAATTCACCGGTCAGGGCCATCAACATAACATTGGTCAAGACAGAGAAAATGACCGTTAGAGGGAAGAACCAATTGATGAAAAGGAATTCGGCAGAGCCCTCGAGCCCGCATGTAATGACACTCGCGCAGCCAAGACCTTCACAAAGGACGACATTAGGATTTCTGGGACCTCAATATTGGGAGGGAATTACCGCCGGTCGCAACGAGGAGGACTATCGGCACCGCAACAATTCGTTTCCGGAATTCCCAAATACAATAACAGCGATAGATCTGTGAAGTAATGGCTCGTGATTCATGGAATACAAGGGCAAAAGAACTCACGAAAATTCCGTCCGCAAGTAAACTTGGAGCCCTTGGTGAATACGAATCTCGCTTTTTTTTAAAAAAAACACGTACTTGCTCGCGACGTAGATTGCACCCATGGCAATATTGATTTGGTTCCATTGTTTCATCAGCTCATCGGTGGTCACCCTCAAATGGTTGAGGGCATGGGCCTTCTTCTCGAGAACTGTTAATAGCTCTGCGGCATTGACAAGTTGCAGGATCCAATGTACGGTGCAAAGCACGAAGATGACGGAAATGGCTACCGAAAGGGTACGTCTGTGGCGGACACGACTATTGCGGAGCGTTTTCACACAAAAGCAGAACAGAACGACATAAATGCCTATCATTAACGTTAGAAAGGGTTGCGAATTCAAATGACGGACCACCACACCGTAGAGAAGCCACTCCGCCTAAAGAACAATATGTAATCAGAAATATAACAGGTTAGACAGCAGCACGTACGGCCACGCAGTAGAGGAAAAGTTCTCGGCTCCAAACTATCTCTTTATGGTCCGGATCCTTAGAGCGGTTAGGCATCGTTGGACCGGCCTAGTACTCGAGCAGGGGCGCTCCGGCGCGTACACGAGCAGCGATGCAGGAGGGGACAGATCAACTTGTCTCACCAGACCATGCGGAGCGGGACCGTCTATATAGGATGCCGACCTGCCCTCACAACGAAGAAGGGTGAAAATCGGATGCTATGCGATGCTGATCGCCTTGCGGGGTTACATCGCACCCCATAAATGAAGACGGGAATAGGCACGAAGGATCAAGAAGGTTGCGTGCAGAACCATAATAGCATGGATCCGAGATAGATCATCCTGACGACCAAGAACATCAGTCTGAGGCAAAAGATACACACGAGTCGTTATCCTCACAGCCATAGTAACTTACTATTTTCAGTTGACTTCCGGGCTATTTCAGACAGGTGAACGATGGCCGGTGTTCCAGAAAAGAAAGGTATCATCCATGCCGAAGGGAAAGAGCGAACAATCGTGGGATTCTAGTGTCAGGTACAGTGGCAGTTATTCCAGTGGGATCAGAGTTGCTGCTGTGCCTTCTGGCCACGATGATCTGATATTGATTCAGATCGACGCCGCTGGTCTGGATTCAGTATGCTTAATGGGACTGCCAAACCGGTTTCCCCGAAGTGCAATGGGTCTTTATGCTTTGATCTTAGGTCGAGTTCTAGTCGAGTTTTGCTCCATTGTCCAAAGCCTTGGAGACTTGGAGGTTGTCGGACGCTAGTAGATCATGATGGACGACACCGAAGCCAGACAGTTCCGGCCTCAAACGACGAGAATACGCTTGATCTTGAAAGCTGACAGTTCGATACGCACCCGATCAGCACTGCTTCGAAGATATCCGTAACTGTAAGCAGATCTAAGCAGACTATGCCAACGGCACACGGTTTTTCCTGCCAGATTGTTGGTAAGCAGAGTCTCAAAGTAAATGAGACATATTGGCGATGATCGGGGGCTGTAGGACGGAAGCAGACCAAAGTCGAGTGATGAATGCATGAGTCAATACGACTCGAAATAGCCAGAGGCCCAGAGTGAGGTGTAGTGCTACTAGTGCTCCAAGCAAGCGGCAAAGAAAAAGGACCGGTCTACTGCGAGAAGTCGGAAAAAAGCTCACTGAGGAAGGGAAACACAGAAAGAGCCAATGGGCCACGGACATCTCCGGATCCGTTTCCAGGACGGACGATGTTCTCCCGCGGAATACCCTAGTAGATAGTTTGAAAGTTTAATCTCCCGGCTATCATTCACACAGCACATCATACGAGGAGTTAATTTAATTAATGAAAGGCGCCATGAATCGAAACTACCTACGAGGTAGATTTCACTGCACTGGCGGCTCGCGGCGGCCGCTGGCCGGCTGTACATGCTGTTATATCTGTTTCGTTCAGCATTCAATAGGGCCTTGACGCAATAGAGTTGCAAACTCAAATTTGAGACTCCTATTGTAAATACTCCTCATGCGCTCCGAGTAAATTGGAGTTTTGATGCTTCCATTCGGACCAGTCCAGAAATAATCTCCAGGTTGACCGACTCGGAATGTAAAGTGCTTTCATGATTTATCCAAGAGGGAGGAAAAAAACTGAATGAGAGACTCAGAGTTGACTGCGAATAGTAGGTTTGCGCGTTGCGGGGGAGACACGTCACCGGCCCTGTTATTACTGCATCAGTGGCAGTGTTACCTCTTGAGTTGAACCACTACTCCTCCGAGGAGCTATCTTGGAAAAAAAGACCTAAAATTACTCAAAAAATAAATATTCACTTGTAGCAATTGTGACACCAGCGATTTTTTTGGGTGGCCACTGTTTACGTCGGTCGATTCAGGGGTAATAGACAACAGGCTGGCCCTGGAGCATATTCTGTTTTGTTCCAGTACCTTGATTTCTGAGTGCAAAAATCATCAGGGATCTTCAATTATTTCGATGTAATTTCTCCCAGAATTCCTCGACCTCGATTCCCCGGTGTCTGGACACTGAAATCATCTTGGCTCCGACAGTAGTCTGATCAAGAGGATGGGCTCGCAGCACGCCTTGTATTTTGAGCTTTCCATGGTCGCACAGCTCGAAGATGAACATCTTATCTGTGCATCTCTTTCTGGGGACCTTTCTGGTGACATCGCATCAAATGCATACTCATATCCATTTGGCACACGAAAAGAAGTGTCACAATTCTCTGCATCATCTATCTGTGGCTTCGATTCATGTTCTCCAATATCAAAGAAAAACCGGGGCCGAATCTAATGGAACACCCTCGATCTCAACAGCAAACCTATGGTATCGGATTGCTTACTATTATCAGAAGTTATACTAATCCCAGAGTACACAGCTATCGATGGTACCCTCAAAGCGACAGCGAAGAAAGAAATAGACACGACCATGGAGTTGAACTCTACGTGCATCTCCCAGTATAAGACGACAAAGTGCTGCTCGTGATCCCGGACCGGAAGTTGATGAAGCTCGAGCGTTGGTCCAGGGTGAGGAAATAGTCCATGTTAAGCGCCCCTGTATATAATATTGAATTCCTTGAACCAGGAGATTAAGAAGCCAACGTACAGTGTGTCTGAGAAATAATTGCTACTTCAGAATCCGCGCCACATTATTAGGAAGCGAACGGCTTACCTTGCCGGAGTTGTATTCGAACCATGCCCAGCCAGTTGCGGCGGCACGGATGGTACCGGTACCGGTCACCGAGCAGCTCTTGGTGGTGTACTAGAATGACCGTGAGCGAATACTTATGAGAGAATTACAAACAAGCATGCGGACCTGAAGGCTGCAAGTTTGCCCAGAGCCAGCGGCCATAGTGATAGATTCTGTCGACTGCTGGTTATCAGTCGTCTGAGTCCTATACAGACACAGTCAATAACCTTCTAGCGGCAGAAAACTATGCGCCATACGCTGTGCTCAGCGTGTTGGTGTATGTCGATGTAACGGAGAAACTGTCCGAGTATTCCTCGCCGGGGAAGGTTACCTTCACAGAGAAAGTGTTGCCGATAGCGAGCGAGGCCGACTCTACAGAGAAGTCAAATGATGTGTGTGTGTGTGTATGGGAGGGCGAGAATTTACGCGTTACGGTGCTGGTTACAGAGTAGGCGGTGCCCTGCGTCGACGAGAGCGTCACAGAGCCACTGGTGCCGACTAGGACACCACTTGTGCTTTCATTTTGAATGATGCATGTAGGGGAGCCTGTAGGGCTCCTGGTCAAAGACGTTTTGGTAGCGGAAGGAGGACACACCAGTAGCAGTCACTACGACCGTGTCGAGGTCGGTACAGATGCTCGCGGGATACTGCGGATAGCGGTTATCACTGTTTAATATCAATAGTCAGCGTAACCTAATTTTAATCGAGCGGACGGACTTGGCTGTGGATTTATAGTGAGTTGAAAAGGCGTCTAATCAAAGAGGGTTGGTATACTCACCGAGATTGGTCCAGGAGTGCTTTCCGAGAAGGTTGTTTGCGTCGGCGAGAAGCGCGTTATAACCCGGCACTAAATGGTTGATGTTCAACTTTGAATGATGCCGGTCATAAACCTCGCGAGCACCCACATTTTTGCACGTCGGCATTTACCATCGCCGCGCACGAACCAACGGTTCGCGGAGTAAGAGTGGTGTTGGGGCTGTGGTGCTGCTTGCCGAGGACGCGGTGGGTAATGTCGTAAGCGGTGAGTTCCCCAGTCTCGGTATCGAACGAGAGGTGGGTTGCATTCTGCGGGAGGCCAGACATGTACCGACTCGGTTTGTAGTGCGGGACACCGAGGCCTCGGGATTGCAAGGGGCTTGCCAAAGAGAGGAGGGGGAGGGAGAGAAGGAGCGTGTTGAGCATAAATGAAAGGTGGACCATGATTAAAATGGGTTGAAAAATAGCGGAGGTAGGTATCAGCGAGCGGGAAGAGGAAGAGGGAAAATTATGAAGACTTGGTTCAGGATTTGGTCCATATTTTATAGCTTACTGGAGAGGGAAGCTAAGCGCACGTTTGACGTACCAGTTCCTAGTGAGGGCCGGGAATGTCAAATCCACACGGACATCATTTAGGAAGCTTGATCAGCGAGTGGTCTTCCCAAATATTCCAGCAGCTCTTCCGTATGATATCTTCGAACAAAAATACGTGACACGACATCATACATGTCCTTGAACCGAGACGGTCTGTGGGCTGTGATAGAATTAATTAGACTGCGAGAATATTGACTCTGGTTTATTTGCATGCAGTGGATGGAGGGCCAGGACGGACACGTCGAAGTTTCAGTATGGTATTGGATTCAATATGGACCTGCATCGTTACCGGGCCAATCAGCTTCTGTCACAGGGCTATCGTTTCTGTCAGAGTATAGCTGTGACAGTTCATCGACTTGGGTGTCCAGACATCATTTAAACGACAGATTCAAGCACACTGAACTGGCGCCGTGGTGGAGACAAAATTAGACGTTTCACCTAGTGGAAGATTTTAACCAAGGAGCCGAGGGAACGAAAGGGGAGAGACCAAAACCTCAAGACGTGGCTTCTACCGCAAGATGTCGGCCCAAGACATAAAACAAGAAGAGCACCATGTTTTTAAGGCCCAAAGAAGACCATGTCCAGGCATGACAACGTCGAGATTGACTGAAACAAGTGTTGTGGTGGAGGCGGTGCGCACTGTCAGAGATGGAGGGTTAACTCAGTAACTGAAGTTTCAAACAAGTTCATGGAGTTTTCGGTTCCAAAGTTCTTTTTGGAGAAGGGAGGGGAACCCGTGAGTCACCGTTATCATCGAGCTCGACATTTTCTTTGGATGCCGGCTCGGAGTTTGTTGGCAGAACCATGAAGTACTAGTGCCAGTCGGTAAACCTTGATCCGATTTCAAAAACGATCCAGTCGAATTTCGAGTTGCGGGCAAGGTTGCGGGTCGTCGATTGGAAGTCGAAAGAAAGAGAAAATAATGTTTGGAATTGGTTGAAATCAATGATGATGGCCGAATGACTGATGTGAGCCTTAAAATAAATCGTTAGTCTGCTAGAAGAACTTTAATTTTTTAAACAAGGAACGGTCGGTCATCCTCTCCTCGCTTCATTACAGCTGTTTCCGAAAACCTTGAGACAAACTTTTTATTTTGCCAGCGCCGAAAATTTTGATGGCTGCTAAGGATTACCAGATCTGGCGTCGGATCAGCTATATTTAGACATCTGCCAGCGGCCAAAAATTCTGCGGCATCCACACAGAATACAATCTCAATGTGCTCTGCCCAGAAAGTCCAGTTGCAAAAGAGCTGAGGGAAGGCGCATCGGCTGACGCGAAGGGCGGCTAGGCAAAACTGAGCGGAGTGATAAATTCTGGCACTTCGGCTGTCCTCGGTTAGGCTCGGCAACACCCAAACGGGCAATCCTTAACAGCCATCAAAATTTTCGGCGCTGGCAAAATAAAAAGTTTGTCTCAAGGTTTTCGGAAACAGCTGTAATTACGGGATCGGAACACGGTTGTATTTAAATTTTTAATTCCCAGCTCTTTCCCCTTCCCGAATCCCAACGGCTCTTTCCACACAGATGAAAACATGAAAGGAAGTCATTATTGATAATCCTAAATTGAAGCGAGTTAGAAGGTGTCTGGGCCTCGCCGAGCATCGCTCACATGAAATTCAAATGCACTCTGTGCAAATCTTGGATCCCGGGGGGCAAGAACAATCGCGTGCAGCGAGCTCGGTCCTGGGAACAGCCACCGCATTGGAGAGGGTGAGGACGGCGAAGATGAGGGACACTGCAGAGAGGAGGTGGAATTGCATTTCAGGTTTCTGATGATCCTCGTGGATTTCTTGCGCCCTCTTATACAAAAACTGGAGGATCAGCCGATGATTCTCAAAACGCGCATCAAAGTTGAACTAACTCGCGGCGCGCACCGCCCCGCGGGGTACTATATTTGATGGTTCCAAGATGGATCTTGTTTAAATGTGGGCGGGCTTGAGAAAGTATTTTCTTCTCTGCCAGCGGTATAAATACCGCCCATGGATGCGACGGTTTTTTTGAGCGCGGTAGGCCAGAAGAGGTGAGAGGCTTCGTCAAATTGAGCCGTCTTGTTCGTTCATGATTAACAATCTGGCGCATCAAAGCAGCGGCAGCGATACACGTTGTTCCTGGTTCCGTAGCTGAGTTACCGTAACCCCATTCTGGGGGAGGACAAGGAGTAGGATAGGCTCCGAGGAGGAGCCTGGAGGATGTATAACCAGATCAGCACTGCAAGGGCCTGTGCCTCGGCCAAAATATTAGCTCATGTACAGTGACTCGGACCGACGGACTCGCCCAAAGACCCAGGCTTTAGAGTTAATATATAAGTTATAAGGTTGGTATTCGGATTAAAAAATAAAAGATTTCCGGCTGAACGCTGAGATCTGAGATCTGGAGAACAAACATATATGAGAAAGTCTCTCAAAGTCTCCGGAGACTTTGGGAGACTTGAGAGACTCGGGAGACTTTGGGAGACATTTCCCACGGGCTAATTATATAAGTAAACCTGGATTGATCCGCCTACCCAATCCGGTTATGTCACATAGTGTTACGTCCCCGCTTGTTCCTGCTCACCATCAGTAGGTGCCCATCGAGTCCCCGCCTAGTCCCAACGACAACGTACAAGCTCGTTGACCCCTCAGAGCTCCCGCCAACGGGGCTCCGCCTTTCCTCCCTCCAAATGGCTCGAAGACCTGTGTCACTGGGCTCGCTCACCGCCGCCTCACGCGCTCGAATGAATTGACCCGACGTTGGTGATGCCTGCACCTTCACAGCCACCTCTTCCCATGCCTCCGCTGTCCTGGCCGCGTCCTTTCCCCGCCCCGTCCTCGCAGAGGCCACCCGCAAGCCAGTCGTGCTCAAGGCCACCCTGCCCTTATGGTACTTACGGCCACCGCGTCTCTCGCCGGCGTCAAGAAATCCTCCGCTATGGACGAGCTCATCGCCGAGTACTGTCGGAAATGGATGGCCGCCGGCTCGGGCCGCCACGCGCTCCCCGCCGCATCCCGGAAGCGCAAGTCCCCCACGACGGCAATGTTGTGTTCCCGCCAAGCCTCAAGACATCCCAGTCAGCGCTGCTCGCATGCCCAACTACCCCGCTGTTGCCACGCTCGTCCTCGCCGCGGTCGTCAACATCACCCATCATTGAACGGTCCTCACCGCCGCCATCGCTCTCGTCCCGCGAATCTTCCTCGGCGATGCAAGGCGGGGCCGGAGTCCGGACGAACGACATCGCCTTGTCCATTCTAACGCTGTCTTTGAGCCCGGGAACCTGAGGAGCTGAAGGATTTCGTCCATGGAGGACATCATGATGCGCGTAGCCCGAGGGTATTCTCAGATTTTAGGCGGCGGGTTAGTGGTAAATGACTTCGAAGAGGTCTCGGATGCGAGGCTAACACTGCGGGCAAGAGCCGTGGGCGTGGATTCAAGGCGTTTGAAGGGCGTGTGACTGACATTTGCCACGGCGTTTGCCACGGCGTTGCACTGGCGTTGCACCAGCAATCAATGTCGGCATTCGGCCCGCGTCCCAAAATATCCGAAGCATTGGATCGCATCAGCCACATCTTCCTCTCTGCCACCATCGTCTCACCTTTCGACAACTCTCTTACGACTTTCATATTTGACCTACTGCCAGAAACTCCTCCCATGACTCTGGCTGCCCTCGGTGCAACATCTGTGTTCTTGCTGCGGCAGTCACTCCAAGTCTCCAACTCGCCGAGCCATCGATGATTGTTGTGGGCTAGGGCCATGAACACAGCTGTCCATGCATTGACAAGTGCTATTGTGTACTCTGCACTCCATGGATTGCTGTGATGGCTGCGTAGCTGCAACCACTGGCCTAATTTTCCAGTACGCCTCCCCTGTTCCTGCCTCGAGGCAAACAGATCAATGATCGGACTTCAATTAATTATCCTCTTTCATCCCGCCTCATCTTTCATCTAGTTCTTTTCATCGCATACCTCCATGGCAGGCCCACGAAACACCACGAGTTCTCCCAAGAAACGAAGGACCAAAGTCAACTTCGGCGCTAACAGTAAATCGGGCGGCAAACGTAAAGCCAGCGCCACCGCGGATCCTGCCTCTGGAACCTCTTCGCAAAAGAGGGCTCGTACGGATGGTGCCTCGGGATCTACGAGCACAGGAGCTTCCACCTCCACTGGTATGTACCACAAATCCGGGAGATGCAGAGCCCGCTAACACGTCGGGCACTTCCACAGGTGCGAACGATACAAATACAAATGACACGACTACCGAGACCACCCCGGCCAAGAAGCGCGTGAGAAATAGGCACGGTATTAGTCCGACGGAAGTTGACAAGGAGGCCAAGCCGACCCAGGTGCGTTTTACCTTTGTTCTTTCGAAAGATTGAGTAATTAATTAAATTAAAATTACAGAGAGCACTGCAGCGTGTCATCAGAGCACTGTGCGGTCTCCTTACCTCGAAAGATGTACTTCCTTCCGCCATCGAGGCACAGAAACACTACGACAAGCGTTTCGACGAGGTGGACGACTATCGTGCTCACATGCAAAGCCTGGTCGATGAGTCGAGGACTGCCGTCCAGGAGGGGACAGACCTTGCAACAAAGCTCATCCGAGACGCAAAACGAATTTCTGGTCCTATTACCAACGACATCGCCCGCATTCCACAGGGCCATCTTGCGACCGTGTTCACTATGGTTCTGAAGGCTGGTCTGAAGGGCTTTTGTCCTGATCTTGAGGGACCTGCGTACTCGGCGTACAACCAGCTTCATCGTCACATAGCAGTATCTGGCTTCCAATTTCTCTCCTCTTCCTATGCTCTTGCGGCTCTGGATGTCAACACCAGGATATCTGATAACACGAGCCTTATGGGTGAGATGTACGATAACTACGTGTACGGAACACTGGCCCAGAAGACCAGGATCGAGAGACGTAGCCCCGGCGGTCTCAGCAAAGCGCTCATTCAGAGCGCCGAGTACAAGGCCCGAACCCGGGTGCGTCTATTTTGTCTTTCACCTCCTGGTTTTTTGTTCGCTAGTTCTCACAAGACGTTTTTAGGTGGCTAAAGTTCGGTTTGACACAGCTGTTAGACTTGAGTTCCGCAAACCCGTGTTGCGTATGGCTCATGTCAAGGAAGCTCACTCCGATGATGAGCACACTTCGGAGGGAGAGGTACGCCGTGTCCGTGAGAAGACAGGGCGCAACCCTGTTGTTGCCAGATTCTTTCACGAGGAACTCGATCCTGAAGCGGAGTTGTATGCCAAGCGTAACAGGAAGCGTGGTCAGAAGTACGTTCCAATTACTGCCGAGGCAATCCAAAAATTGATGGATAATATTACAGGGAGCCTAAGACTCGAGTTCGTGTCGACCCGCCTCTCCCTGCTTCTGAGATTGGGGTGATTTTGCCGCCGGACGTTCCAGTGGATTTCTTTACCCCCGAGTTTTACAATGCGCTTACTTTGAAGGAACGCGCCCGATACATGAACACCGGTGTGGCATTCCCCCTGGAAGACATTGCTTTCGACGAGGCGTACGGAGACTGGAAGTACATGGGCAAGGCCGAATTCATGGCAATGTATGGGAATGATGTTCTGGAGTTCTACAATGTCCCAACACCGGAGGAGATGGAAGGGATCCCGGATTCTGATGTTGATGAGGGGGAAGACGTGGAGATTGATCTCGAAGATACAGACGAGGAAAATGAGCGCGAGGAGATGGAGGTCGACGAGGAGCTTGGAGAATGAGTGGTCTTTGTTATGTTTTAGATTTTTCTATCATTCATAGAGTCTGTTTGCGAGTCTGTTCAATAGAGGTGATTTGAGTCTTGACATCTTCTACGACGACGAACATAAGGAAAATTTCATTGAGACACGAGCTAAGATACATGCTACGAAAGGACTGAACCAGAGAATACATAGGTGAGCTACACTAGTGCTGCAGGGACGAGGGTGAGCATGTGCCCTATGCCGGTGTATAAGGACACACATGGAAGTGTGTACGTGCATGATCGTGCAGTCGCACAGTAGTTGTGTATGGGTTCCTGCCGATGCTCCTGTGCGACGGTCACAACACAGGACATGGTGTGCGCTCTTGCGGTCTGGCGTGCGTGGAACGTGGTGGTGATCCCAAGTTTTACCGGCTCGAACGCGATCGGCTCCGGGTGTGCATGATGGCGGCGGGCCTGCTTTGGCATGATCCCGACCCAGTAGCGCCGCGTGTGCGCGCATTTGGCGCCGGGCGGGCAAAAACACAACAGGCCCCTCTGGGGTACACCCTGGGGACGAGGCTAGCGCTGGAGATCGAGGGATTAGAGGAAGGATTGGGCTCACAATTCATACATTGCCGCTGAGCCCGCCTTGGCGGGATCCCGACGCGGTAGCACCGTGCGTGTAGGACGCGTTAGGGACGCTACAAATATTTATTGTTGGGTGCACGCTGAGGAAGTGTCCCAGCGAGTGAAGTCCTTGCAGGCGACTATTGAAGCTAGCTCTCGCGTCCGAATGGTGTTGAGTCGCACCAGGGACTCACGCTGCAACAGAAATCTGTAGCGGCAAGTCCCTGTGTCCCGTAAGATATCTTTTAGGGATGCGAGTAGATCTCTGGCGTAGCTAGATTAGATCTGCGATAGAGAACGTAACTCACCTTATCTCGAAGTACCCAGATCCCTGGCTTTTGAGAGAGCCCTTGGGGAACGTAGGGTTAGTACGAGATGGTTTTAGGTAGAAGAAGTAATCATTCGGGCCTCCGGCCCGGCTACTACTCTACGAGTACATCAAGTAATACATGTCGAGACAGCGCGCGCCTTTGCGCGCGCTAAAGCTAAATCGTAAAGAAAAGTAACAAAAGAAAAAGTAGTAGTGTACAACCGCCGGTTGAATGGCGATGCAGCAACAGCTGAGGTCCGTTACATAGCCCCCCTATTCTTTACGATCTTGGCGTGTTTAAAAATCGTTCTGAAATTGAGGCGGCAAGTCACGAGCGAGATCTCTGATCCTCTTCTTGTTCCACGATGAGTATTGCAACGCGCCTCTCATCCTCGCTATACCTTCCGTTATGAATTCGCGGTTCACCACTAGGCTGGGTTTGTAAGTCCCTCGGTTGGACGACTGAAAATATTTCCGCCACTCGGTCTTAGTCCTGGCTTTACCCCGTCCATTGTCCAACTCCATCTTGAGGTGGCGAAACGTTTTCTCGCAGAATGGATTCCACTCCCCGTGGTAGTGATCCGAAAATTCTTCCAGCATCTCTGCGGTCGGGAATAGGTAGGTATCGAGCTCCGGGGTCGGTCCACGGATATAGCCGTGCAACGCTTCGTAGTCGCCATCCGATACGTCGTCCCAAAAGAGGTCTAGACTATAATCATCTCCGGAATCGTTTGCGCCGCAGTGATATACCGTGACTTGCACCGACGGCCCACTCATAGCCCTGCGTACCAATCCAATCCCTACGAAAGCTCTCAGGATCCAGCTCGGGGGTCCACCGCGCAGAATCAGGCATCGCATGTTCGGTGAGTCTCCAATCTTCCCCAGATTGCTCCTGAATTCGCGGTAGATAGTACTTATCAGCGGGGAAGATTCGAGACGCGGGCCCTTGGCCCTAAGATCCACCATCGCTTTCGTCACGGTTCTCGACACCTCCTCAACATCCCTTGTTGGGCGCCATCGATCAAGGTCTGCCTTTTTATAACCTATGGTGAATTGGATCCCCCGCTCCATTCCGACCTCGAGTAGGTGTCGGGGAAATCGAATGGCTGGGTTGGCTATCGCTTGGTACCTCAACCTAAATTCCGATGCTTCGTCAATAATCAAATACCCATATTCGAGAACGTCTTGATTCCAATTGAAATCCAAGGGCTTGCGCCATAACGAAGCTTCGTACGTCGCCGCTCTGCCCCAGTCAACGAAGGTATTGAGCCAACCCGCCCTTCTGTCCTCCAGCTCCGCTAGCGTCTCTCCTCTCGAGGAGCGACGACTGAATACTGGCGGAGTAGCCGAGCGTATCGGATAGGAGCGCCGCCCCCGACGCTCGGGTGAAGCTGAACGGCGGGGGGATTGAAGTGTAGGGGATTCCCCTTCATTGTCTTCGAAGGAATAGTAGGATCGTGCGTCTTCTGAGCCTCCTCTGTTGCGCTCTCTGATCGTTATGGGAGCCCTCCTTCCGTTTCGGTTTGCAACGTAGCGATCCGTCGAGTCGCCCCAATCCTCTCGTCCCATCGCAGCCACCCAGCCCACCGTGTGCGCCATCGGATCTGACGAGTCGTATTCACGCCGCTCGGAGCTATGGTCGGAGTAAGGGGAGGAAACACGAGGGCCGACATGTCGTCCGAACTTGGTGGCATCGTAGCTCTCGTCTTCTCGTCCAACCTGGCGAAATAACAAACGTCCCCCCAAGGGACCGGGAGGTGGGACGAGCAAGAGTTCGTGCTCGTACCGCGCTACCACGTCGATGGGATCCTCCTTGGTGATGACTTTCTGCCTTTCGACTCCCGTCTCCGGATCGAAGATTTGGCCGTATTCAGGCGCGCATCGACCCTTAAATCTTTCACGTATGACGCTCAAGTCGGGTATGAAAGGTTCGTCCTCCATAATCTCCCCATCATCCATCAAAGCCTCTCTCCTGGGTTTCGGGTGAAAGCGATGGAAAACGACGCGAGTTATCTGTAGCGATCGACTTTCCAGCACGATGTGGTGGTACAGTTCATGCAAAGCTTCTGGATTCTCCTCGTCACTCAAGCGCCTCCTCGTCCAGTGTTGGAAGTCTATCACCCAATATTCAATATCACCCGAGATCTCGGTCGTCACAGGAAGTGGGTAACGAGCACGACAGTAGGGGTCTATTTTCAGCTGAAGGTACCGGTCGTAGCGCGCCGCTACTTCGTAGATGGAGCTCACGAGCGGCAGGTCGTCGTCCCAGAGATCCTCTAATTCATTCCGATCCCCTCCCTGCAACCAGCGCTTTATCATCTCGGGATCCAGGCGAGCGAACCGTTTATCTCGCCCCTCAAAGAGTCCCCAGACGTA